>JANAVB010010894.1:0-72747 GCA_029216955.1 Iris pallida
TCAGGAGAGATTGATGGCCTGGATGCCACGTTGCATAACTTCTAGAGAAGTGGATAACTAGTACAGGATACGTGAGAACGTGTGTTGACTGTAATCCTGGATATGGTTGCTGTAATACGCTGCCTCGTTGAAGGAGATTTATACGCTGACTTGGATGATGTAGAAAAAATAAAGCTGATACGCTTACTGGAGAAGAAAGGAGTCATACGCTCACTTGATGAGGAAGGAGTCGTATAGACTTCATACGCTCACTGAAGAAGGAAGGAGTCGTATAGACTTCATACGCTCACTGAAGAAGGAAGGAATCGTATAGACTTCATACGCTCACTGAAGAAATGGCCACGTGGCTATCATCAATCTTCTCTGATACGCCATATCTTCAAATAACTGTCGAAAGATTTTCTCGAGCGTCGTGACTGCAGATATGACGGCTGACAGACTGTCAAAACTGACAGTAATGATGGCTTTTACATTTATGAGACATGCTGAGCTGTCCTCGCAAAAGATAAACCAACTCTTCGAATACATATACGACGGTTGCTCTTTTCATGACAACTATCTTTGCACGAAAAGACGAGACGTCAGATTCATTCTTCATTTAATATATACTGTGCTGCCACTTTAAGAGAAAATAATAAAATATCCACTAAGCGTATGGCTTTTGATAAGCGTATGGCCTTGAGCGTATGACAGCGTGTCATAATTTTCCACATCCTACAAGACCCCCTTCAAAGTTTTCGAACTTTATGAGTTTCAAAAGTTTGAAATTACTTTGAATAAAAAAGTGGAAATGAGTCTTGACACGCTGGCATTAAATCTGTTTATGCAAAAAATGAATTTATTAAATGTCATGATGACTCTTCATTTTTCGAGACTGATTGAATCTGATTTATGGAGGAATATGAACCGCCAGCAAGCTTTGTTATATAAACTGAGAAAATTCAGTTTTTGACATTCATTTCTTGTAACCATGACTCCAAAGGAAGCGGCTGAAGAAGAAGCACGAAAATTAGGTTTCTGTGCCCATGGTGACCCCACCTTTGGAGGCAAAGAACCGGAGCCCTTCGTCGTCGAGTTCAAAGATGACCCCACGCAGTTAGCCAAGAATTTCTTGGGTTACTTTGGTCTGGACGGCTCCTCTACTTCTGATGGACGGAGCCTCGCAGAGAAGCGTGAAATACTCGCTGCTCTGTTGCACCGCATGGGGGTCCAAAGCGTAGAAGAGTTAGGCGTCAAACTTAGCCGCTCTGGAAAATAGAGCGTGACTTTGTTGTACCCCTTTCTTTCCCTCTTTTTTTGTTTTGTAAGGCCATCAGTGCCTTAATGAAATGAATATTCAAGAATTCTCTGTTTAGTATAATTTTGTGTTGAAAACTAACGTGCACCAATGAATAACTGTAGATTACGCTGTAGGTTACGCTGTCTTCCAATGTTTGTAAGTTACGCTGGATAGCGTACATCAATGAATAGCATGCACCAATAAATAGCTGTAGGTTACGCTATCTTCCCAATGTTATGGAAAGCACTCTTTGAATATTTCTAAGGCTATGCTGGTTTCCAAAGTACACGTGGCACTCATTGCATATTTTACGAGCGTTATTTGTGGATCCTTTCCAAGAATAAGCTTGCGCTCCATACTTTAAAATAGACAAAAGAGTTTCACATAACTCATCCCCATCTTCTTTTTCTTCTTCTCTTCTCTGAAAATGAACATGAGATTTCACTCTCGAATCGGAAAGCAAATGCTTCTAAATGTTCGAATTCTGAGCAATATGTCAGACATCAGTTTGCCAATTCTTAGCGTCAAACTTGAAGGTAAGTCCGGCATAATACACGTGCTGTTTTTGCTGTTGAAAATAAGCTTTCTGTCTCTGAGCGTGCTTGACCAAACAGTACGTTTCATATGACATTTCTGTTGATTTAATTCTCTTCTTCATGCTATTTTCCGCAGAAACTTGGCAAAAGATTTTCTTCAGAACTGGCATTGGTGATGTGGATGCTGTGGAGAATGTCCTTCTGACACCAACATCAGGGAGCTCATACGCTTTTGACGCGTACATCAGACAACTCAGAACTCTTCGTGGGATAGAAGGGTCTTCCTCAGATGGTAGGAAGAGCCTTTATACACGAGAGTTGGATGGTGGAGTCAACTCTACTACCGAGAAATCGGGTAGTAGAGTTCCTTTCACGGGAGAACTAGGAATTGTATCCCAAGGTTTGGATACATTCCTGTCTTCCTTGAGGGGTTACCCCCATCCACCAGTTATATTGGCAGCACCACGACTTCGGGCTGCCATACTCTGTGATTCTCCTCTCGTCTGAGAGAGAAGACCAGAGTTTGATTCCTGTTGATCTGGTCGTGACTGAGACCCAGACAGTCAGGAATTGCAACCAACAACGAACCTGACGGAGAAGGTCCGACGGAGAAGATCCAAAGAAGAAGATAGATCTCTATTAGGTTATCGTTGTGGTGTAGAATGAAAATCCAAGATTTGTAATAGATTTCCATTATGATTTGTAGGAAAGTCTAAGAAAATGTAATAGACTTTTTGTGGTGAAATGGGAATGGAAATGACACTTCTTCTATGCTTCAATGATTTGTATTTGTGGATGAATTGTGGACATGATAGATAATGAAATCTTCTTTTCTGTTTTAAAGTATAAGATATTATCAGAGGTATTATGGACGTGATAATATATAGGAACTCAAAAGAAAATAGATTGATTTCTATGCAGAGGTCAAAACACGACAAATGAGTAAGCAGATTCGGAATTGATTCAGAGGTTATGAAAACATGATAAATAACGAATCCCCACTTAATAAATTGATAGAAGATCATGAACGGACGAACCGTTTAGGAAATGATGAACGGATGAACCGTCGAATGAATGTAATAAATGAACGGATGAACCGTCAAGTATTAATGAATGTATGAATCGTCGAATGAATGTGAGAAATGAATGGATGAACTGAATCTCGGGAAAGAATACGTCCCTTCGATCTTTGTAACCATATGCCTATAAATAGAGCATATATTTGAGTAGAAGGATCATACATCATCCTCTTTTATCCACAATGTCTTCTAAAAAGAATACAAAGAAGACTGAAGTCGTCTCTGAAGTTACTGAAGGTGCTAAAGAGCATCTACCTCCGCAGAAGAAAAAAATGGGCGAAAGCTCATCTACTCCCAAGCCGCCGAAAGATATCTTGGACTTCCTGGTCGAACCAGGAGAAACCGAAGAAGAAGAAGCAATGAGGCTGGCTGCCTGTCAATTCTTGGTGCGGTCAGAAAAAGATGTATTAAATTCTTTTGCTGATTATGTATGTGGCCCTTGTCCCAAGTATGAGAGGGATGACAGTGATCTTCCATGATGATGTACTCTTTTTTTTGAAGAATTTTGTCTCAAAATAAACTCTGTTTAAGGAAACTTTGTTTACGATGTATCCTTCCCACTTTACATCAATTTTGCCTTTATTCATTGATCTTTAGACTCAGAAATCAGAAAGACTAAATATTAAAATATGATATTGAGATAGAAAATTCAGAGGTAATATGGACATGATTTTCTATACAAGATCTTTATTAAAACCACTGGGGATCTAATAAAACAAAATATTAAATTCTCTGGGAAGATGATACATGGTGGAATATCAATGTCCTCTGGGGATAATTATATCGAAATAACTTTTGTAGAGAAGGATTTTATATTTGCTGGGGAATGATGAAAATATTATACATAATATTTCTTTAAGAATTTGCCATTGATAGGCATCATCATGACTTTCCCATCCATAGAGGCAAGCTGGTATGCTCCGTTAGAGAAGACTTTGTTCACTACGAATGGGCCTTCCCATTTCGCATCAAATTTGCCTTTGCTCATATGTGTCATGGTCATAGGACGTCTGACAGTAAGGACCAGTTCTCCCTTCTGATATGCTCTGACTTTGACTTTCCGGTTAAAAGATTTGGAGATTCGGGCTTGATACAGCTCGATATTTTGTTGAGCATACAATCGTTTTTCATCTAGAGCTTCCAACTCTTGAAGTCGAAGACGATCATTGTTTTCTGTTGTCAGTTCATTGGAGATTGCAATTCTCAGAGAAGGAATCTGGATCTCAAGGAGAAGAACAGCTTCACACCCATATACTAAAGAGAAAGGTGTACATCCGGTCGCATTGCAAACTGTAGTGCGGTAGGCCCATAAAAATTCACCAAGCTTCTCGCTCCAGTTGCGTTTGTTAGAAGAAACGAACTTTTTCAAGAGTTTGATGATTGTTTTATTGAAAGCTTCTGCCAATCCATTGGCTGCTGGATTATATGCTGTAGAAGCTAAATTATTAATCCGGTGATCGTCGCAGAATCGAATAAATTTCTGACTGACGAACTGCGGTCCGTTATCATGGATAATACGCCGAGGAACACCAAATCGATAGATAACATGATGTTTGACGAAGTTAATAACATTAGAAGTTTTAACTTCAGATAACGGGATTGCTTCAGCCCATTTGGAAAAATAATCGGTTATTGCTAGAATAAACCGATGTCCTCTTGATGATGGTGGGTTGACGGGACCAATGACGTCCATGCCCCAAGCTTCAAAGGGCCATGATACCGCTGTTGGATGTAAGAACTCTGACGGTTGATGAATAAAGTCTGCATGAATTTGACAGGCTTTACATTTCCGAGCATATTGAATAGCGTCAGCCACCATCGTGGGCCAATAATAACCCATACGTCGGATACGATCTTGAAGTTTAGGACCTGGTTGATGAGCTCCGCAAACACCATCATGTGCTTCACGAATTATCTGTTGTGTTTCTTCACCAGCAATGCATCGGAGGAGAAGACCGTCGTAAGACCGACGATATAATATTTTAGTCGTATGATTATAATAGAATCTGAGAGATCGACGTCGAATAGACGCTGCTTCACTCGGATTATCAGGAAGTATATCATACAAAACAAAGTCTAGAAACGGGCGTCTCCAGTCTTCAATTATGGCTTCTGTTTCATTAGAAAAGACATATTCCATAGTAGAATCAGAGGAAGACGAGGGCATTTTGTCAAACTTTAATCCAGCATCAAGGTTGAAAGAATTTTTGTCTGGTTTATGAGGAAAAGCCAAAGCCAAATTATTCTCAACACAGAATAGTTCTCGGTTATAAACCACTATCACTTGCTGACGTCTGATTGGTATAGCTAATACAGCAGCAAGATTAGCTAAAGCACCAGCTTCTGCATTATAGGCTCGTCGAACATGTTCAATAAAGAAGTCTTCAAAAGATGAGGCTATAGAGAGTGCTGCTCGATGATAAGGTATCAAATCCTGATGACGAACTTCATACGTTCCTCTGATCTGATTGACAATAAGCTTGGAGTCTCCATAAACTTCCAAATATTGAATATCTAGATGTTTAGCAAGTTGAAGACCAATGAGTAATGCATTGTATTCAGCTACATTGTTTGAACATGATTGATCTAGAGAATAAGCCCTCTGAATAGTTAGTCCTTCTGGGGATACAAGAACAATCCCAACTCCAGCGACAATATTGCCATTAGGACCTATTCTAGATGCTCCATCAAAGAATAAACGCCAGGTAGGAACTTCTTCAGAAATCAGATTTGAATCCAAGACTTCATCAGGAATCTCATCATATAATATAGAATCTTCTGGAATTGCATGAGCAGCCAGAAAATTAGCAAGAGCCTGTCCTTTAACTAACTTCTGAGGAATATAATGCATATCGTATTGAGCTAACAAGATTCCCCAATTAGCTAGTCTGGAGTTGAGAATACCAGGTTTCTTCATCATAATCCTGAGAGGATTCACTCTGGAAATGACATGAATCGTTTGACCAATAATATAATGTCGCGTTTTCTGAACAGCAAACATTAATGCTAAGCATTCTTTCTCGATTGGAGAATAACGCGGTTCAGCACCTGTCATTGTGCAACTGAGATAATAAATAACCTGTTCATGGCCGTCTTTATTTTTCTGGGCAAGTAATGCACCAAGAGAATGATCCATGGCTCGAACATATAGAAGGAATGGTATCCCCGAGACGGGAGGTACCAAAACTGGAGGGTTCATGAGATACTGTTTAATATCGTCAAATGCTTTTTGACATTCTTCGTTCCAGACGAAAGATACACCTTTCTTCAGAAGTTTGTTGAATGGTCTGCAGCGTCCTGATAAGTTGGAAATGAATCTCCTGATATAAGCAATTCTTCCTTGAAATCCTCGTAGCTCTTTTAAGGTGCGTGGAGGACGCATCTCTTGAATGGCTTTGATCTTCTCGGGATCCACGTGTATACCTTTAGCGGTAATGACGAAGCCGAGAAATTTACCACTAGAGACGCCCAGAAAGGACTTAGTAGGGTTCATTTTAAGTTGATGCTGACGCATTAAATCAAAGATAGTCTTCAAATCTTGGATATGATCCTCCTTTCGTCGACTTTTGACTGCAATATCATCAACATAGCATTCGACTATTTTTCGGAGATGTTCGCGAAATATAGTGCTCATTGCTCGCTGATATGTTGCTCCTGCATTCTTGAGACCAAACGGCATCACTGTATAACAGTATGTACCGATCGGCGTTCTGAAGGAAGTGTGTTTTTCATCATCTGGAAACATTTTGATCTGGTTGTATCCCGAATACCCATCCATAAATGACATTCGTTCGAAACCACATGTATTGTCGATCATGACATCAGTAATTGGAAGAGAAAACTCGTCTTTAGGACAAGCCGCATTGAGATCGCGAAAGTCTATACAGACCCGAATCTTGCCAGTCTTTTTAAGGACAGGAACGATGTTAGCCATCCATTCAGGATGTTGTTCCTCTCGAATAAATCCAGAAGCCATAAGCTTGTTGACTTCAGCTTCAATTGCATCCATAATGTCTGGACGAAATCGGCTGTTGTTGTTTGACCGGTTTAGCATTTGGCATGATATTGAGTTTGTGCATTGCAATCTTCAAATCTAGTCCTGGCATATCTTCGTAACTCCAGGCAAAGACATCAATATAATCACGAATAAGCTTGATCATGTCTTGCTTATCTGTTTCTGAAAGACTTTCACTGATGAATATTGGTTTAGGAGAACCTTCTTCACCAACATCAATTTGGATCAGTTTATCTTCGGTAGGAGGTTCTCTCTGCTCGAACCTGAATTCCCATTGATTATCTAATCTTTGAGCCCATTGTTCCGATTCGGGTGATATTTCAAAATCATCCTCATCTTCATCATTTTTCTGCGGGCCATCAACAGAGACCATATTGATGGACAAAATAGAACGATGAAGATCGCCAATACTCGTGTCAGAATCCCAAGAGAGAGAATCAGAAGACTCAGATCGTTCGTCTTCATCGGACTTTGAATCTTCATGGACTATGTTGATAAAGGAAGTAGGAGCAATGTAACCTAAACCACATTTTGTCCTTCCGTATTTTAATGGAGGAATTCGAACAGGCATTCTTCTTCCTTTTCCATTATTGAGACTGGTTCTAAAGTCATAACCCATATTCTTGATGATATTTTTGGATTGTTGACTGTAGCGACGCAGTTGTAACCTTCCAGTATCATCGTTTATGTCATCTTCTTCCAAGTTAGGAGGATTCTGGGGTCCTTTATAAAAGAAGATCGGATTTTCTCCCTTTTTTCTAGCAGGGACCACGAAGTATGATTTTTTTATGGATTCCAATAATACGTCTGTATGAAGAGTTTGAACAACCCCTATAGTTAGTGACTCTAAGTTATCTAGCAATTGTAAATAACTTTGTACATGATTACAGACATCAATATACTGCAAAGGAGATGCTTCATTAATATTAAATACTGTATTTACAACAGAAGGTTAAGCCTTATCAGACTTAGTCAAATTAATGACAAAAGGGAGAGAGGAAGAGCGATCAGAAGTTTTGTTTCGATTAAGATCGATAACAAAAGGCTCAGAAGAGGTGAGCTCCCTTGAAGAAGATCGTGGATAAGTAGTACGTCCACTGACTGGAATGACTAGAGTATCTGATCTAGCCTGAGAAGGTGGAGGGGGAGTAGTACGTCCACTGACAGGAATTATCAGTGAGCCTTGTGGAGCTTAGGAAGACGGTACAGTAGTACGTCCACTGACAGGAATTATCAGTGAACCTTGTGAAGCCTGAGCAGGTGATGAAGTAATACGTCCACTAACATGAATTATCAGTGAACCTTCTTCGGATGATCTAATAGACTGCGGAGGAGTGATACGCCCTTTTACAGGATTAACAAAAGTGCCAACTTTTGCTATCTCATCATCATTATCCATAGCTTGCAAGACTTTTGAGTATTCATCTTTGTACATGCGAGCGTCATTGAAATAAGCTTCAACTCCTTTGAATGGATAGAGATCTGCAACCTCCTTTTGAACTTCTCCATTATCATCAACATATTTGAAACACTGATGAAGGGTCGAAGGAACGACATTATGTTCATGCAAGAATGGTCTTCCCAACAGAGCATTGTATGAGCATCCATGATTGTCGATGATGTAAAAAGTAACTTTAGTGCAAAGATCGCCTATTTGAAATTTGAGACGAATCTTGCCCAAAGGCTCACTTTTCCTTGATTAAATCCCAAGATGGTAGTGATAGTGCTGGAAAGGCTATGTACAGGTATCTTCAGTGCGTCTAGCATAGCTTTTGGCATAATACTGAGAGCAGATCCTGGATCAATCAGGAGACGATCAACCTTTATAAAATCAATATATCCTGTATGATATAAAGGACGGTCATGTCGATTATCCTCTAGCAGCATATCGTCCTGCGTAAAGGTAATGTTTGGAATAAATTCCAATACATTATGGCAATGAGAAACAGGTTCTGTTTCCAATTTCTTGAGAAGAGTTAAGCAGGTTTCTGCTTGCAGCAGTGCTTCACTTAAAGTTTTTCGAGTCTCTTTAGAGAGGCGTAAGAGCTCGAAGATTGATAATTTAGCTGGGGTATTGGCTAGTTGAGCCAATATATCAAAATTATAAGGCTTTTCAAGTCCTGTAGGAGATGACTTCTTCAATGGTTTGTCGAAGCGGACTTGTTGTTTGCCTTTGTCAGCTGCTGTTGGTTTAGAAGGAACTGTCTCAACAGGAACATTTAAAGGCTCTTCAGTAGAGACTGGAGTTGAAGCTGTAACCGGAGGGACTTCAGAAGTTTCTTCAGGAACTTCAGCATAATCTTTCAGATATACTTTTCCTGACCGAGTTCCAGCATGAACTTCAACTTCAGATTCTGGTTCAGGGTCTATGGAAACCATGTTGCAATTCTTTATCTTGCTCTTGGTTCTTTTATGTTTGATGAGAGCTTCATTCCAGAAACCAAGGCCAACACGAGATTGATTATGTCTCATAGTGATGGCCAAAGGTGCTCGGAGTCCCTTGCCTGAGTTCAAACCCGAAGCAGTGGCTAGATCATAACCCATCTTCGCCATCAATTCACGAGATTGTGAACTGTATAAATGAAAAGCAGGCTTGTACCTATCTTCAAATTGAGATACAGATTTTATCTCCATAGGGAGTGAATTTTTTGCTGAGATGAAAGTAGAGATTAGATAAAAATCGGGTGTGAAACTAGAAGTCACATTGCATGACTTAGTCTTCCCGAGCTTCTTTTTAGATGAGGAAGTCTTCCGAGGAGAAGAGGAAGACGTTTCAAACTCCGTCATTAAATCCGGGTGAATCCACATGATCTCTCCCTTCTTAGTTGTGACAGGAACAAGTCCGTCATTCTGTGATGGTGGGATGTTTATAACTTCGAGAGTTGCTTTGGGGATATGAACAATCCTACTTTCCACCATTAAGGGAGGGAAGTCACCGAACTGCATTGAAATTACATTTGCTGTGACTGTTTTGTCTTTGGGTGTTAATGTCACAGCTTCTGATTTAATCATCTCTTGAATCTTCCCTTTTAATACATAGCAAGACCAGATTGTATGACCCAGCATTCTATGATATGGACAGTATTTTGGATGATCTGTCTTATTGGCTTCATCAGGCTTTTTAATTTCTGGCAATTGAATCTTATTACCTTTGAGTAAGCATTCAAAGATACCATGAATATCATCATCGTCGAAAGAATATTCTTCCTTCGGCCGAGGAGATCTCTGTTGTTGATTTGTTGGAGCTAGAATATCTTGGGTAGTCTTTACCTCTTGACTACTGTTTTGGAGATTGACTTCAAGAGCTTCTTTTCCTTTGCGATTGTTGGGTCGAGTACTATTGCTAGCGCTCTGATTTGATTCCTTAGGAGCCATTTGTACCCCCAGACCCTTGAAGGTCTCAGCACTGACTTCAGCAGCCTTGGCACTGACAATGAAGGAAGGCCAATCTTGGAACTGAGTGGACCCTGTCCACATGCTGATAATTGGTAAAAGATTCGACTTGCAAGTGTCGATGGTAACAGCATCGGGAGTTTCGAGAGGCATTTTGAGGGCTTCTCTTCTGAATCTTTCAATAAAGTCCTCAGTGGTTTCATTATTTTTCTGTTTAATTCTTATGAGGGCTGACATGGTCATGTCGTTGAGCCCTTCATAGAATCGTTCAAGAAACATTTGCTTGAAACCGACAAATGAGGTAATGCACCCATCAGGGAGACTTCTATACCATTCATAAGCCGTTCCTTTGAGACATCCAATGAACACCCGAGTAAGGAGGGCGTCACTTGGTTGCAGTTGATCAGTCATTACTTCAAAATGATTAATGAACTGACTTGGGGAGGTTGTCCCATCGTAGAAAGAGATGGTCGGAGGTTTGTATTTTGGTGGATATGATACCTGCTTCCATTCTATCGGGTAAGGTTGCTTGATACCTAACCTTTGCAAACCATTCTTCTGTTTGAATGCCTCGAATTGTGTTCGAAGATTCTTTAACTCTTCAGAAAAAATTCCAGAAGACTGGGGAGTTGTAACTTGTTGAGTGTGATTAGGAGGAGGGACTGCAGCATATGTACCACCCCCAGCTCCAGACTAACTTGGAGTGGGTTGTTCAGGAACATTAGATTGTACCCCCGGAATAGTAGAGGGTTCCGGGTTTGGAACAACAGGAGTATTTAATATAACTGGAGGAGCTGTCTGTTGGACTTGCTGAGTTTGATGCTGAGCTTGCATAAGAGTGTGCATAGCATTCAACGTATCTGCCATAGCTCTCAACTGTTGTTCTAAGGAAGAAATCCTTTGTTCGTGAGCTTCGGTGTTAGTTGAGGGTTCATGATCGCCCTCTGCCATGTAAGTAGTAATCATTCGAGGAATAGATGATGAAACAGTCTGTTCTGAATCATCACTGTGTGAATCAGTATCTTTCCCAGGGCTTTTTACGGGAGTCAATACTGGAAAATTGGACTCTCCAAGGAAGTCTTCTGTGATCTCCGGATTACCACTTGGGTGAGAAGAAGAAGAGGCTCTGGTCAAGGCTCCGGTCCTGGATCGGGTGCCGAGATAAACACCATCTTCAGAGTCTGATATAGCATCAGACCGTATGCTACCCCCAATATTTCTGGAGGTCATGTTGACAGAAGCACAAAGAGGTTCATCTTCATCCAACATTGGTTCATACTGAATCCGTTCGAAAACAGATTGTCTTTTTGGTGAACAACAACATTGAATTACAACTCGAGGTTGGAAGTTGCAACCATGCTTTTCATGGCAAATATGAGCAATATCATAGCCTGATGGAGTGTCAATTCTCTGTTTATTTTGCAAATATTCCCGGAGATCTGTAGGAACAGATTGGGAAGTACTTGAAGATAGTTTCTGTGTAGAAACTTGTCTTTTGTTCTTCTGTCTTCTTGGTTCCTGAGTGTATAAAGACTGATTAATTTGAGCCACATAGTTCTTGGCATATTCTGTATCAGGGTCTAATATACTTGTCTCAGTGGAACCGAGCCGATTCTGATTAAGCTTGTTACGAAGATCCGTAGGAGATTTGACTTTGATATCAGTCTTGGATACTTGTAATTTGCCTTTCTCAGACCGAAAAATTTTGAGAGAAGGAAGATGAGTATTATTCCGACTAGGAGTCGGTAATAATCCATCTTTGGAGGAATTAGCCAAAAGGCATTTTCCATTGTTTGATCTAGTAAGAGTACTAGTCAAATTAACTCCAGAGGTAAAGACCTTAGGAGTAGAGGAGTTGACTAAAGAGTCTTTCTCCTTGGTTGGCACAAGATGTGCAAGTTGAGGGGGAATCATTTGTATGTTCTGTGGAAGAGAACCCCCAGCCTGATTTTGAGAAACAGTCAAAGGACTATATCTGTTAGCATACGCTGACTTCAGTTTGGACTTCTGGTCATATGCTGCCTTTTTATTAGCATACGCTGGCTTTGGCTTAGCGTACGCTGCCTGATATTGGCTTTTGTATGCTGCCTTTGCCGTACGCTGCCCTTTGAATGCCATACGCTCAGAGTCATCAATGGCTAAAGAGCCGACTGCTGTCGTAAGAATAGAGGGAGAAGGGACCTTGACATGTCCAGAGATGGTTTTCCTTGTACACGCTGACTTGGTTAAAGAACCAACTTTGTCAGTGTGACTAGGAGAAGCCACTGTTACCGTGTTCCGAGAAGCCGAAGTGTGCTTCATGGAAGTTGAAGACGTGTTCTTGTCAGCATGAGAAGTGACAGAAGCGTCTCGGACTGCTGCAAAAGACTTAGGGACATAGACGGAGCGTCCCTTTTTCTTGGCAGCAGGAAGAGCGGAGGAAGCAGTGCGGCCCTCCTTCGCCTTGAGCATTTCTTCATAAGCCGATTGGTCGAATTGTACAACCATCGTCTTCTTCGTCAAGCCGATCGACGAAGTATCGCATTGAGTTGTTGCTATCTCGTTGGAGGAGACAGCTTTCCCCAGCAGAGTCGCCAATTTGTTTTCCATAAATAAATTCACTTTATTTATTTTGTATCTGAGAAAATTACAACTGTAGAAATCTAATCTAGAAGATGATTACTTTATCCCTTGGACGATGCGATGAAGAAAACTCGAACTTTGAAGAACTTGGACAGCAACTGGGCAATCTCTCTGTTCTCTCTGAAAATTGTCTGTAGTCTGATGAAGATGAAGAAACTCTTTTTTATAGAGTTCAGGATAACTGTCCTTAAGCATACGCTCAGGTAGTTACTTGACGTGTGCATAACAGCAGGGACGCGTGGCTAATTCTGATGGAGACACATTAGCATGCGGTTGAAAGTAGTGGAGCATGTTTAGGAGAGATTGATGGCCTGGATGCCACGTTGCATAACTTCTAGAGAAGTGGATAACTAGTACAGGACACGTGAGAACGTGTGTTGACTGTAATCCTGGATATGGTTGCTGTAATACGCTGCCTCGTTGAAGGAGATTTATACGCTGACTTGGATGATGTAGAAAAAATAAAGCTGATACGCTTACTGGAGAAGAAAGGAGTCATACGCTCACTTGATGAGGAAGGAGTCGTATAGACTTCATACGCTCACTGAAGAAGGAAGGAGTCGTATAGACTTCATGCGCTCACTGAAGAAGGAAGGAATCGTATAGACTTCATACGCTCACTGAAGAAATGGCCACGTGGCTATCATCAATCTTCTCTGATACGCCATATCTTCAAATAACTGTCGAAAGATTTTCTCGAGCGTCGTGACTGCAGATATGACGGCTGACAGACTGTCAAAACTGACAGTAATGATGGCTTTTACATTTATGAGACATGCTGAGCTGTCCTCGCAAAAGACAAAACCAACTCTTCGAATACATATACGACGGTTGCTCTTTTCATGACAACTATCTTTGCACGAAAAGACGAGACGTCAGATTCATTCTTCATTTAATATATGCTGTGCTGCCACTTTAAGAAAAAATAATAAAATATCCACTAAGCGTATGGCTTTTGATAAGCGTATGGCCTTAAGCGTATGACAGCGTGTCATAATTTTCCACATCCTACACACGCCAGGGGGAACTCTGTCGAGTCCACGCCAACTAGAACATGTTGAACGGGAGGCTAGTCCCTCAGCAGGGCCAGCAGTTGTTAATCGCCAAAAGGCGCAACGAGAGATGGCACGTGGGCGCCACCTGGGTGTGCACCACTCAAAGGGGCCTGGGGCTCAACCTGAAGAATAGAAGGCGGTACGACTCTAGAGATCACGCCAAGGCAGGAAGGGGAGTGCGCACCCAGAGGAAGCGCCAGCTGAGCGACCGTAAATGGTGCAGAGGACTCGGTGCCATCAGGGAGAAAGGGGGTTGCTCGGGCTGAGAGGTCGCGCGACCTAACTGAGTTTGAATTCTAAATAAGAGGTATGAGATAGGGGAAAATGACAACTGTATGAGCAAAACCCGATGCATGAAGCGCTGGGCATGATGGGGGATGATCAACTGCTGTAGGGACAGAGGGAGGTTGGACGGCGACCTGCGGCGAGCGTACGACAGTAGCCGGATCGCCGTATCTAGCCGCATCGGAGAGGAGAATCGCGTCCGCTGATCGGACAGAGGGAGCGACGACGGCCACAGCCCTGCCTCAAGCTCGAGGGGAGGGGCGGAAGGTGTCACGACCCGCACCCAGTGTAGGGGCACGAGAAGTGGGTACGTCTAGCCTACGCCACAGTATCGGCGGTAGAACGTTGTTCTAGGTCACTATCTAAACAATAACTCAAGCAATTATATAATATACTTGTCAAAATCTCAACTCCGAACGGAGGACAAGTATAGATATAATGAAATCTCAATCACAGTCTAAGCACAATATGATAACACAGAAGTTTATAACTAAGACTAAATAACAACAACAAAACCAACTACTAAATAATAATAATCTCAAACAATCTCAAAACAAAACAATATCTCAAATTATTACAATTCAAGTTCTAAAATATGAAAACTAAACCAAGTCTACTAGCTAGTCTCCCGATCATTTCTGAGTGTCGGGGCCAAAGGTAGCTAAGCCATCTTCTGCTCCAAGGCAAATAGGGCAAATGTCCTAAGGGCAATCATCTGTAATATTTTCAACAGGTCCAGTCAGGACAGGAACGAGCACAACTCATCTAGAAAACCCAAGTAAATGACAGAGAACTATAAAGCAGTTATAGACAGTTTTATTGATGAACATGATAGTTTATATTCAGGTGATGGTATAGAGAAACAGTTAAGATACAAGGAAAGTAAGATAACTAAAACAAGAGAAGAATCATGGCAATGAAGACTGAAAAATAAGATTCTAGCTGAACTAGAGTAACATGATAAGTCCAGACAGTAAATGTAAGACAAGTGTAAATTCGATGTAAATCCAGTACGAGACGAATCTAATACAAGATAAATCCAGTACAAGATGAATCTAGTCATGACCAAGAATCCAGGTGAGACCAGCTATATTCTGTCAGTATTTTAAAATACCGAGATCGACATGTAAACGGCTGTAGGTATCAGGCACATCGCACACTCGGCCAAGTGTGGGATGGCTATGCTTCCAGTAGATTCCAGATTTCGGGTATGTCTACATGTCTTACTCAAAATTTCCCTGCCCCGCAATACAAGTGAATCCAGAATTCGATACGAGATTCGAGATGAGTCCAGCTAAACATGATGATACCATCAATGATTCTAGAATGATTCCAGTAATAGAAGCCAAACATGATGATACCAGCAATAATTCCAGTAATAAAGGCCAGACAAGATGGTATGTGTGTCGCATACATGAATCCAGAAATATCCATAGTATTGTAACAGAGAATCATATAAAACTAACTAGAACTGAAGTACAGTAATTGACAAGTAAATGAAAGAACTATCAGAGAATGTACTCGTCTGACACTCTGAAAAGAGTAGTATAATATTAGATGTCTGCACCGGAGTCACAATATCCTAAATAGAGCAGTATAGGTTATAATATATTCAATATAAAGTAAATAAAGTTTACGATGTAATCTACATAATTTCTAAGCCAATCTAGGTCAAAGTCAAACTTGGTCAACTCTGGGTCAACCCGAGTCAACATCTAGTCAAACTAGGTCAACAACAAGGCTATCTTGGTCAACTGGTCAAACTTAGTCTATCAAGGGTCAATTTAGTCAACGGTCAACTTTAGGGTTGGTCAACTAAGTCAATCTTAGTCAAATTAGCCTATTAGGTTCAATACCAAGTCATTCTAGGTCAATTGTCTAGGGTATACAACTCATAAGCTATATCTAGGATACTAAGGTATTACCAAGGTAATACACAAGCCTAGGTCTAGCTATCCATAGGGTAACCTATACAACCTATATACAAAATAGGCACAATACATACTTATACACATTACATTCATTTTTACATATATGCTTTACATTTCATATATAACATTACATGTATTCACACACTATACATTACCTACTCTAAGATATCCCATAACAAAATTACCTATAACCACATTACCTTATCTCAACTATCCACAATACATATATACATATAGGAGGGGATACAATTACACTGATTTGCAGTGGATACATTTATATGGGACACTCACTCTAATGTAAAAATAGATATAGAGGCACACTTGCATGCCTATACATCCAACTTATCTACCTAACACATTCACATAGCTGCTGTAATCTATTTCTGATACCACTCTCATCACCCTCTGATACATGCTGCCCCTTCATCCTTGCCACACTTGTATCAGTAACCACAACCCCCATCCTCTGCCTCAACAGAACTTAGTATCATAAGCAACCCCTTTCATAATTTCTAACCTCCTACACACATCTACATATCTCTCATGTTTTGGTACCAAAAGCCAAAGCCCTTGGTCCCCATTGGTTCAGTGATCCTCTTTGATAGCTACCCCTCTTCTATTACATTAAACCTACTGCCCATCCTAACTCCAACCCACCTGCTGCTACTGCTGCTAACACATTCCTAAGCCTACTGCAAACTAAAACCCTGTCAAAACCAAACCATTTATCCCATATGTATAACAACTCACCATCTATATATATACCCACATATAGATATACATATATACAATATACTTACCTACAATTCTCATTTATCTCAGAAAATGAACCTAAACCTAACATAATCACCCAAAATCAAACCAAGCCAATGCAATCCAAGGCTCCCTGCTGCTGCTGTTGCATTCCACTGCTCCTACTGTATTTTACTGTCCATGCCAAATCAAGGCAAAGCCAAGGATGGGCAAATGCTATACATATTATATATGTATACATACAATAACATATATACATAACTAAACCTAGGATACATATAAATACCCAACATACATCACTCTTACAAATCCTGAGACCAAACTCTAATACATCTAACATCTCAGAAATATCCCAAAACTGGAACACAGCACAGTTCTCATGGGAACATGAATTTTTGAAAGCCCAAAACAACAAACTTCGAAATAACATAGTGAAACAAGTGTACAGTGTATCTAGTAAACCCCATATGTCCAATGGAGTCTAAGTGTATCCAAAAATTAGGACACGAAGTGTCCAATATGCAGATTTCAGTGTATTAGAAAACAGTAGAAAGGCTGTCTCGTGCCCGCGTGTTGGGTCAAAATGGATACGACACAATGCACGAGAAGTATCATGCTCGTGCACATAGGTAGAGGGGGTCTAGGGCTAGGGACTGAACACCCTGAAACGTGTCCACAAGGTGTCTACTAGAGACACGAAGTCCGTGTCAGTGAGCAATGTTCGGCTGTGCACTGTCAGTGCAATTCCAGTGCAGCCTCGATATCTTCGTGCACACTCGACGAGAACCTATGAAATTTTATGGACATGATGTCAGTCACGTGTCCTACGTTCCACCAAGTTTGGTGTCATATAGTGTCGTGTCGTGTCGTGTCCTGTGTCAACCTCGAGCAGCAGGGGAGCCGCACGAGCCTCGTGTAGTGTCTCGTGCTGCGTGTTCGTGCCCTAAAATAGTGTCCAAACATTCCTAAAATTGACTCAGTCGATTTGATATATGTTCTACACCTAATTAGCTATAAATACATGTAATTAGTTTTACAAATTACTAAAATCTATTTCTATGTTGCATTTCACCAAACACATTAACATAAACACCGATACGTGTCCGATACGGACACAAAACCAAGTCTAAATCCTACCAAACTAGAGGGACAGCTAGGGTTGATCTAAATGAATGCAATCATGGAAAGAAATTGGGAATTAAAGGGGTTTTGATGGGTTTAACCTATTGAGGGTGAAACCTCAATAAAGTGTGCTTTAAATGAGAGCCTCGTCACAACTTGCAATGATTCCAAGCCCCCAAATCCTTGCTAGCTAGTCTCCAACAGAATCTACACCAAGAATGGAGTCCAACGCAATTGGTTTGGACTAATTTGGTGGAGAAATGAAGAAATGGTGAAGGTTTAGGGAAGAACAAAGTTAGGGTTCTTTGTAGAGAAGAAAAAAAAGGCAAGAATTTTGGGAGATGTGATTAGATAAGGGAAGGAGGCTATGATTGCTGTTGTAAAGGCTAGGGTTTTAGATGGGTGGCTAAGGTTTCTCCACCAATTTCTATCTCATCTAAGGGCTCACATTGAAAGTAGGTTCTCTACACAATTATCTAACTAAAATATCTACCCATAAATATCTAGAGATTAATCTAACTTAGCCATTAAGTCTCTAACCCTCTAACTAAGCATCCATGAACATCATTAGCATCTAGGTTAGGTCAAAACTAGGTTTGTCTCTAATAAAATAATTAGCACTATAATAATCAACCAAAATTCATTCTCATCAAATAAGTTAAAAATGACCAAAATACCCCTAGGATAAAAAGTCATCATCCTAATCACATGGTTAGGCCTCCTTGGCCATGGTTAGTCTCTAGGTCATGCAGTCTCTAGGATTTCACTAACAGCACATCAAAATCACAAGTCATGACTTAAAATAGTTTTAAATTGATTAAAAATCACCAAAATTTATAATATGATATAAATATCAATAAGTAAATGATTATAATTAAAAAAGTTTTAAATTACCCTTATTTGGAAAACTAGGTGTTACAGAAGGGGTCGGGGTTGCGAGGCCCATCAGCTAGAGAAGGTTGTCCGATTAGGGGCGAGCCGTACCACGGGGAACGGGACCAGTCGGATGAGGGCCGACCATACGCCGGACTGCGACGAGCCGGGAGACAAGTTAAACAGGAACCACCGGAGGAGGAACATACGAGGAAGGGAGAGAGGGCGAGTGCCGGAGGAAGGGAGCGGAACAGAGGACACACCTGAGTAGACGGGGAGCCGGCCGAGCCCAGCCGGAGGGGGCTGGACTAAACGCCTGAGGGAACCATCGGGCAAGAGCTCCTTCTCAACATCTCTTGATAATAGCCTAATACTATATATATATATATATATATATATATATATATATATATATATATATATAGGCCGTAGTCATGGTTAAGTTTTGTGATGCATATCGACTAGGAATTTTGGTACGGTTCGTGTCGTTGTGTGCTTTGACTAGTGTTTTAGCCATGCTAGGGAAGGCCTGGCCATAACAGTGTCCTAACTAGAAAATCCAGTCAAAGTTGTGACTTGACCCTATAAATGATTTAATTAGTTATTTATTAAGCTTATAACTTTTTAGGAGACCCAGCTGTGTTGAATTAGCTCGGACTTGACCCGAACCGAACCTAAACCTATATAGAAAATTAGTGCATCCAGAGATGTCCAGGTAAGTATTATATTTATTAAATATGTAAATATTTTATATTTTATTTTAATGGGCTCATGATGTTTTCAACATATTTATATATATAAATATAAGTGTTATTGATATTAAATTGTAATTTTGGAAATATGTTATAAATATTTTTCTTAAAATACCTTTTTAGAGTTTTGTAAATTTCTTAGGCTTATAAGTATATACCAATAGCAATAGACTTAATAAATATATGTGGCAGCAATTGGTAATATTTTATAGAATATTTCTATTACTGGTATTGTCACGTATGGTGCACATAGATATTAAATATGTATGTAATATATATTAAAAAAATATGTAACTCTCCAGTCTCAAAATACGTAGGACTAGGAGATCGTATACATGCCACCTACGTATCCAGAGGACTCCAGTCCCGCTCGAATATGTATAAGCTATATAGACTTTGGTATTAGGTCTAATCATGGCAAGTCAAAACTAAATCTCAATCCACATAAAATGACAAACATCAAGAAGGAACAATATGCTTCGTGGTCTGCAGCCCACTATCATATGTGTTCCATTATACCTGAATAACAAGGTAGGAATATAAATCTAGGCTATAACAGCGTAAGAGAAATGGTAATAAATATAAAATGCGGAAGAATGATAAAAAGTACCATTATTGTCACTACCACTTTTTTACTTTGAGGGTATTTTGGCCATTTGTGAATTATTTGATTTGATTTAAATTTTTATTATTTAATTAATTGCTAATTGTCATGTTAGCCCTTAACCTAGTTTGACCTAATCTAAGGGTTAGTCATTAACATAGAGGCAAAGTTAGAAGATGTTAACTTTATGGCTAAGTTAGAAATATCTAGATATTTAGTTAAGTTAGATATTTTAGCTTGAGGGTTGAATATACACATGGGCCTTTATTAAAGGACTTAGAAACTTACCAAGAGGGAAGCCCATAGCTACCTAATGAATCAAAACCATAACCCTAATCCCTATATGGCCGGCCAAGAGAGGCACAACCCCCCATATAATATCTCTTCATTAATGCTTGCCCCCTTTCATTTCGCATTAAGCCTAGTTTGGTGTTCTTCTCCGAATCTTCACCATTCATCCAAATTACCCCCAAATTGAACCTAATCCCTTGCATTGGGATCCCTTGCTATTGAAGAAGGACTTGGAGGCTAGCTAGCTAAGGTTTGGAGCTCACTTGGCCATAGCACTTGGAGGAGGACACATTCTTTAGAGTTATTCTTGAGATTTGTTTCCAATAGGTAAATGCCCTAAATCCTATTTAATTTCTAATTTCTTTCCATAGATGCATCCATCTAGGTGTCCCCTAGATGTAGGTGAAGTTTGGTAGGAAATGGAATTGGTTTGGTGTCCGTATCGGACACATATCAGTGACTATGTCTTTGTGTTTGACGAAATGCCTCAATAAAATTTTTATTGCTATTTTAAAAAACTAATTTTATAAAATTGTAGATATATATATATGTATTATTTTTCGTGAGGACTGAGCATACTTTCATGTCATATCCGTATCCAAAATTGGCATGGACACACAGCACGAGCAGTGTGTTCGGTGCCCTGCTGCTCGCGTGTCCTAGTGGACACGACACGGCACCCCGACACCTAAAATTTGGTGTGTGGGTGCATGCAAACACTGACAGCATGCACACAAAGTTTGAGGCAATCTTATCGAGTAGATCGAGAGAAATATCGATCGCACTGATTTATCACTACACTGGCACTGTCGATTTTCTTCGACTGATATGTGATTTGTGTCACGCACAGACACGACGATGAATTGTGTCAGGGTGCTAGACTCCTATCCCTAGTTCCCCTCTATACGTGTACATGAGCACGAGGACACTGCGACACTGTGTCGTGTCCAAATCGGTCGACATGGCTACACGAGCCTGTCTGAACACTTGGTCTGATACACCCTATTTTGTATATTTTGGACACTTTGTGTCCAGTGATTGGACACGTGGACACCCCACTGATATGTGCACATGTATGCTACACCTATACACACTTTGATTTGGGTTATGAATGATGATTTGGTTTGTTTTAGTTTTCGAAATATTAAACTAGACTTAACTGTTAACTAGGTTTGGGATATTTAAAAACTGAGATTGAAATTGATATTAAATGTTAATTATAATGTTTAGGCATGTTATCATGTATGGGATATGTGTTTATGCAACTGGGTTTAATGGTGATATGGTTTTGATTCAAGTTTGGATTTTCGAACATCATTGATACCTATTAGCAATGTATAGGTCTGATACATGTGTTAACTGGGATATGGGTTTGAATTCCTGAGATTGGGGTTGTGAGAAACCTGTGAATGTATGCACTGCTAGCCTATTCCCTGATATGTTAAATTAAAATTTTGGTATAAATGTGTACACTGAGTTTTAATGCAAAACTGAATTGATATTGGTATAAATATGTATATGTATAGTACATGTATAAACCTGAGAATGTATGCACTGCTAGCTTATGCCATAAACCTGAGAATTAAACCCTATACATGTTGTTACCTGATAAACATAAACCCCTTGCATGTGACACATTACACCCTATCACTTACTGTCCACACAACGACACACGCACACACCCTATCACTACTGCCATAAACAACTGAACCTATATTAACCCCCTTCCTACATTACTTGTTGTCACCCCTTGCATGCATACAACTAAACTGTGAGCATGTTTTACATGAATGAATAAATAAATGTAATATGTATAGATAGATGAATATAATGTAATGCAATGTATAATATAAATTATGCATATGTGATATGAATACATGTATATAATATAATGCATGAATGCATGAGTAATGTAATGTATGTAATGTATAGATGTAATGTAAGAATACATGTAATGCGTGTATGTATACATGTATTTAGGTATAGTATATAGACTTGTGTGGTTCATTTTGGCTTGGTAATGTGTTTGATTGCCAGTATAGGCTTGGTTAGGCCTAGTGAGACTTGTTGGACTAGGCTTGGACCTAGTATGGCTTAGTTGACCTAGTTTGACTAGTGTAGTTGACTAGAGTTGACTTTAGTCTAGAATAACCTAGAAATCATATAGAATGTATTATAAAGTTCAATATTACCATTCTGGACATGTTGTGACCTGTGTTGCTCTAAATAGGATTCATCTACTCTGTCTGGATATCTACACTGACCAGATACTCAAGATATCAGGTGAGTACATTCTTTGACCGTTTCAAACTTGCTAGAACTTATATTCTTGCTCTAGATTACTTTACTTGATGTTGTCATGTTGGTAACACGGATTGGTACTATATGGATCTTTTCATGAGATGTTATCCTTCTCGGGAGCATCGGATACTTTATGTCATGTGCGTTTCACTTACATCATGTATCTCTATGCTTTTACTATTCATGTATACTCTTGTGATTCATGTACTCTCATGTTCACGGAGCCCTCATAAATCAATTTCACGTGCTCTCATTTATGAGGCAGTAAAATCATGAATCTTAACATAACTTGTCTCGATCATTGTGTATTGATTGGGGATGGGGGAGTAGAAATAGTCATGTGAATAATTCCAAAGTAGTGTAACCATGAATCAACTCTGTAGTATAGCCATGAATCACATCCAGCTGTTCACATGTCTATCTTGTACTATAAATCACTAGTCACTGGTAGTTTTTTACTTATAGTAGATATTTTCATTAGTCATCTCTTTTACTTTATGTACATTCTTTCAGTTATTCATGTATCTTACTCTATTGCATGCTTTATATTTCTTGACAAGATATGAACTGCGTAAGATATATTGTGCTCGTTCCTGTCCTGACTGGACCTGTTGATATATTACAGAGGATAAGGACGAGGCCTTTTGTACCACTTACTATGGAGTAGCCTTAGACGACACCTGCGATATGGACCTCCAGCAGGATCCACTAGCAGTAGAGGATGATACCCCCATAGCTTAGGCTTTCTAGCTTAGACTTTATCTTATTTCTGTTGTCTTATCTCATTTGGATACGTTATTGTATAAATTTGGGATCTTGTGTTATTTGGGATGTTATGGAGATGTTATCTTAGACACTTAGACTTCTATCATGTTTGTATTTCATTTTATGGATTTATATCATATCTATCTATCTTATCATATCTTCTACCCTAGATTGTGATTGAGATTGTACCTATCTTATTGTTCCTCAGTTCGGAGAGTACATCTTGTACAGTTTTATTTTATACTGTGTTAGATGTTGTGACCTAGGACAGTGTTCTACCGTCGATACTGCGGCGTAGGCTGGATGTACCCACTTCTCGTGCCCTTATACTGGGTGCGGGTCCTGACACGTTTTTAGTGGTGGTCCATGCAGGTCTAGATTTGTAGTTGTATTCGAACTAGAGTATCACTACAGCCTGCAGTAGGATGTAGGATATAGTTTTGAGGTACTCAATCACATTAGGAAAACTTTTATCAAATACTTGTCATCTAAATTCTTGTTTATTAAATGCTTCCTTTGAATAAATAAACTGTCCTCCTTTGATTTTTCGCTTCATTCTCAGTAATTGCTTCTTATTTGATCTGTCTTCAGGATGGTTATGGAGACACGATCTCATCGCTCCAGTCCGGGGGATACTATCGAGAGGTCGGCCACCTCTCGTCCTTTTCAGCAGGGCCTCGAGACCACAACACCTGTTATGCCAGCTCAGGTTGGCATTTCTGCTGTATTTGGAGGTGCACCTTCGCCTGTACAGAGACCTTCCCCCGTCATTCTTGATTTCTCTTAGCAGCAGCCGCCTTCGAGATCGGTTGATGCAGCGTAACTATTCGCCTTCTTTCAAAGGATGGTGGAGGCCTAGCGGCAACAGTCCATTCATTTTTAGTAGGGCATAGAGAATGCCCATCAGCTTGCCCTGACGACGGTGGAGAGAGTCATTGTGCAGCCCCAGGCAGGCCAGATGCAGTAGTATCAGTCGAGGACACCAGGGATTCAAGACTTCCATAAGATACATCCGTGGGACTTTCACGGCAGAAAGGGGATTCTGTATGTGGATGACTGGATAGAGCACATCGATAAGATCTTTTGGCTAGCGAAGATTCTAGCACGATTGCAGATTGAGGTGGCAGGTAGTCAGATACAGGACCTGGCCCGCACATGGTACCAGACATACCCAAGGGTCGGTACAGAGGGGCAAACTTGGGCAGTCTTCAAGAAGCTGTTAAGGATAAGTTTTTCCTTGACACAGCTCTTGGCGTCCTGGAGATGCAGTTTGAGAGCTTAGTTCAGGGCAGTCAAACTATCGAGGAGTACGCTGGGGAGTTCTGCCATTTGGGAAGATTCGTTGAGGGACTCAGTGAGACAGCGAACGCCCAAAGATTCCGGAAGGGATTAGTCAAGGAGGTCAAGTCCTTGACCAAGAGTGACCGGCTTTTGAGGAGATTCTGATGGGTGTCCTAGCATCAGAGGATGATCTTGAGGTAAAGCTCAAGAGGGGACGAGACACTCATGGAGCCAGTGGCAGCGGAGGATCGGCCAAGAAGCCCCACTTTCAGCAGCAGTTCCAGCAGAGGCCGTTTCAGCAGCAGCCTCAGGGACAGGCACGTGCACCTTTTCAGCAGGTACAGCAGCAGCAGCCGAGACATCAGCATCATCTTCGAAACAGCAGCCCACCAGTTGTGCCTACTGCAAGAAGCCGAGGCATGGGTGTTTTCCATAAAGAAATTCTCTTTATTTGTTGTATTTCTGGGAAAATTACAACTGTAGGAATCCGATCTAGAAGACGATCGCTTTATCCCTTAGACTATGCGAAGAAGAAAAGCTCTCAAAATTTTGACAGTAGATATCAATGTATCTGTACAATGAATGAGAAAAAGAACTCTATTTATAGAGTCAAAAATAATAACTGTCTTCACAGCCTGTGCTTAGTTGAAAATCACGCAGGATTTAACATACGCAAAGTTGTGAGCAGTTACTGGACGTGGCCTGTAACTGTTGGACACATGGCAATCATGCATGAGTCGTGTGCAAGTTATAGGACACGCAGGCGAGAGATCAGTGGCATGGCTGCCACGTACTCCAATTTGATGAAATCCATGCAGACTTGTTGAAGACGAAATCCACGCGAACTCGGTGTAGAAAGCTTCAAAATCCACACAAACTTGGGGTAGGAAGCTTCAGGATCCACGTAGACTTCGAGGCAAAGAACTCGAAAATCCACGCAAACTTGAGGAAGAAAACTTCAGAATCCACGCAAACTTGAGATGAAGATCACAAATACACGCAGACTTGAGATAGAACTGCCAGCTGTCTTGATTCGGCGTGTCTCGACTGACACAAAATCTCTGACAGTGATTGCTTTGTCAGTCGCATTAAATGACAAGAAACCCTTTTGGTACGCCAACTCGACGAAGGCTGAGTCTTGCTGAAGAAGATTTCGAAAATCACGCAATAGACGGCGATAATCTCTCGAAGTCTGTGCATACGTGGCATACGAAGAGACATTCTTTGACTGTTGTGCTGTCGGTCATAATTACTCTCTGACAAATGATGAGCTGTCTTCCCAGCGTGATTTGTTTATATTGTCTGGATCAACTGAGCGTGACTTTTGACTCTGTCTTGATCAACTCAGCGTGACTTTCATTTTTAAAGGCCTACAAGACCCCCTTCAAAGTTTTCGAAAAATTGAAAAGACTTCAAAATTTTCGAAATACTTTGAAAATAGAGATGATAAAATGGATTTAGTCACGCTGAGATGACTTCAAAATTTTTCGGAAGTCGAAAAGACTTCGAAGTTCTTTGAAAACATCCAAATGAACTTATTAAATGTCATAATGATTCTTCGTTCTTCGAGACTGATTGTATCCAATTTATGGTAGAATATGAACCGTCGGCAAAACTCAGTTATATAAATAGGAAGAAGTTTCATTTTTAATCTTCATCTTACGTCAATATGACACCAAAGGAGAAAGCTGAGGAAGAAGCACGCAAGTTGGGCTTTTGTTCTCATGGTGACCCCACTTTTGGGGGTGAAGAGCCAGAGCCCCTTGTCTTCGAGCTCAAAGATGATCCCTTACAACTAGCCAAGAATTTCTTGAGCTATTTTGGCTTGGATGGCTCGTCCTCTTCTGATGGGCGCAGCCTCATAGAGCAGCATGAAATGTTTAAAGCTCTGTTGCACTGTCTGGGAGTTAGGAGCATAGAAGAACTAGGCACCAAGCTCAGTCGCTCTGGGAAATAGAGCGTGTCTTTTGTGCTTTTGTTGCACTCTTTTTGTTTTGTCTTTTGTAAGGCCATCAGTGCCTGTCTTGAAGAAATGAAGTACAACTTTTGTGTTTGATCTGCGTGCCTTAATGAGAAATATTAATCAGCAGTCTTTGATTGTTTCCAATGTTGCTCTGTCTTCCAAAGCACACGTGAGACTCATTCCATAATTTACGAGCACTATTTATGCGGATCTTTTCGAAGAATAGACTTGTACTTTGCCCTTTAAATAGATGGAAGAGTTTCGCAGATACTCATCTCCCATTCCTCTTCTTTTTCTCTGAGAATGAAATTTTTGGGTGGTTTCACTCTCAAACAGGAAAGCAATGTTTTCTAATGTTCGACTTCTGCGCACTGTATCAAACATGAGTTTGCCGATCCTTAGCACCAAACTTGAAGGTAAGTCAGTGTAATACGTGTACTTATTTTTGCTGTTGAAGATAGGCTTTCTGTTTCTTGTTTCTGATTTGAACAATACACGCCTGTCTCTGCTTGATAAATGCATACTGAATGATTTCTGTTGATCTTTCTGCAGAAACTTGGCTGAAAATTTTCTTCAGAACTGGCATTGGGGATGTGGATGCTGTGGAGAATATCCTGCTGACATCTACATCAGGGAGCTCATACGCTTTTGACGCGTAAATCAGACAACTCAGAACTCTTCGTGGGATAGAAGGGTCTTCCTTAGATGGTAGGAAGAGCCTTTATACACGAGAGTTGGATGGTGGAGTCAACTCTACTTCCGAGAAATCGGGTAGTAGAGTTCCTTTCGCGGAAGAACTAGGAATTGTATCCCAAGGTTGGATACATTCCTGTCTCCTCTGAAAGGTCGCTCCTAATCCACCAGTTGTATTGGCAGCACCACGACTTCGGGCTGCCACACTCTGTGGTTCTCCTCTCGTCTGAGAGAGAAGACCAGAGTTTGATTCCTGCTGATCTGGTCGTGACTGAGACCCAGACAGTCAGGAATTGCCACCAACAACGAACCTGACGGAGAAGGTCCGACGGAGAAGATCCAAAGAAGAAGATCGATCTCTATTAGGTTATCGTTGTGGTATAGAATGAAAATCCAAAATTATAATAGATTTCTATTATGACTTGTAAGAAAGTCTAAGAAAATGTAATAGACTTTTTATGGTGAAATGAGAATGGAAATGACAATTCTCTATGCTCAATGATTTGTATTTGTGGATGAATTGTGGACATGATAGATAATAAAATCATCTTTTCTGTTTTAGAGTATATGATATTATCAGAGGTATTATGGACGTGATAATATATAGGAACTCAAAAGAAAATAGATTGATTTCTATGCAGAGGTCAAAACATGACAAATGAGTAAGTAGATTCGGAATTGATTCAGAGGTTATGAAAACATGATAAATAACGAATCCCTACTAAATAAAATTGATAGAAGATTATGAACGGATGAACCGTTAGGAAATGATGAACAGATGAACTGTCGAGTGAATGTAATAAATGAACGGATGAACCGTCAAGTATTAATGAATATGTGAAACGTCGGATGAATGTGAGAAATGAATGGATGAACCGTTAAGCATTAATGAATATGTGAAACGTCGGATGAATGAGGAACTTATGCCTATAAATATAGCAGAAATCTGGCGAGAACGAATACTTTTACTCCTCAACATAAAAATGTCATCTAGAGAAGCATCCAAGAAGACTGAGATAGCCTCAAAGGTTCAGAAAGGCACTGAAGAACGCCCTGCTGGTCCAGTTAAAATGAAGAAGACGGAAGCAGGCGAAGGTTCGTCTGCACCCAAGCCACCAAGGGAAATTTTGGATTTTCTGCTCGAACCAGGAATGACTGGAGAAGATGAAGCCATGAGGATGGCCGCTTGCAAATTCCTCGTAGGTTCTAGCAAGGAGGTTCTCGGCTCTTTTGCTGATCACGTCTTTGAGAAGGACGGTAGTGGCCCACGTCCAAAAGTAGAGAAGGATGATAGTGATCTTCCTTAATATCATGTATCATCATTCATGAAAATAAAATAAAAATTTTATTTTTAAACATGAATTTGTCTGATGATTACAAGTATTTACATTTATACATAGTACTTTTTAAGGAATTTGCCATTAATAGGCATCAAAACTTTTCGACCATCCAATTCTGAGAGTTGATAAGCTCCATTTGAGAAAACTTTGCTCACAATATAGGGACCTTCCCACTTTGCGTCAAATTTGCCCTTACTCATATGAGTCATAGTCATAGGACGTCTGACTGTTAGAACAAGTTCTCCTTTTTGATATGATCGAACTCTGACTTTTTTATTAAAAGCTCTTAAAATTCTAGCTTGATAGAATTCAATATTCTGTTGAGCAGATAATCGTTTTTCATCCAGAGCTTCTAATTCCTGAAGTCGAAGACGATCGTCATTTTCAGCAGTGAGTTCATTAGCGATTGCTATCCTTAAAGAAGGAATTTGAATCTCTAATGGAAGAATAGCTTCGCAACCATACACCAGAGAGAAAGGTGTACATTTGGTAGCATTACGAACTGTAGTGCGATAAGCCCACAAACATTCTCCGAGCTTGTCACTCCAATTACGTTTGTTAGTGGAGACAAACTTCTTTAGGAGTTTGATGATAGTCTTGTTGAAAGCTTCTGCTAATCCGTTAGCTGCTGGATTATATGCGGTAGAAGCCACATTATTGATCCGGTGATCGTCACAGAATCGAGTAAATTTCTGGCTGACGAACTGTGGTCCGTTATCGTGAACAATGCGTCGAGGAACACCAAATCTGTAGATGACGTGGTGCTTAATAAAGCTGATGACATTAGATGTCTTAACTTCAGATAAAGGAATGGCTTCGGCCCATTTGGAGAAGTAATCGGTTATTGCGAGAATGAACCGATGACGGTGGATTGATCGGGCCGACAATGTCCATGCCCCAAGCTTCGAAGGGCCATGATGCTGCCGTCGGATGTAGAAATTCCGAGGGTTGACGAATAAAATCCGCATGGATTTGACAAGCTTTACACTTCTTTGCATATTTGATGGCATCAGATACCATGGTGGGCCAATAATAACCCATACGTCGAATACGGTCTTGAAGTTTTGGTCCTGGCTGATGTGCTCCACGAATTCCATCATGTGCTTCGCGAATGATTTGTTAAGCCTCGTCACCGGCAACACATCGAAGGAGTAAACCATCATAAGCTCGACGATATAAGGTCTTTGTTGTATGATTGTAGTAGAATCTGAGTGATCGTCATCTGATAGATGTTGCCTCACTCGGATCATCCGGAAGAATATCATATAATACGAGATCTAAGAAAGGAAGTCTCCAATCTTTATCCGTATTCTGATTCTCAGTCGAGTTTCTGAAGATGAATTCCATGCTGGAATCGGATGAAGATGACATCGATTTACGACTGAATCCAAATCCTCTTGTTGTGTTGACGTCATGAGATGTTGATTCTTCAATGTCAACTGGAAGTCCTAGAGTCAAGTTATTTTCAAGATAAAATAATTCTCGATTATGAACAACAATCATTTGTTGCCGTCTGATTGGAATAGCCAGCACCGCTGCAAGATTAGCAAGGGCATCAGCTTCTGTGTTACATGCTCGCCTAACATGTTCAATAAAGAATTCTTCAAACGAAGAAGCCATAGATATAGCTGTTTTATGATAAGGAACCAGATCTTGATGGCGAACTTCATAAGTACCCCTGATCTGATTGACAATGAGTTTAGAGTCTCCATACGCCTCCAAATGTTGAATATTCAGATGTTTAGCGAGTTGAAGACCAATAAGTAATGCGTTGTACTCAACTACATTGTTTGAACACGGCTGATCGAGAGAATAAGCTCTTTGGATAGCAAGACCTTCTGGCGATACAAGAACAATTCCAACTCCAGCGACAATATCGCCATTAGGACCAATTCTTGATGCTCCATCAAAGAATAGACGCCAAGTAGGATCTTCTTCAGCAATTTGATTTGAATCTAGGACTTCATCTGGGATTTCATCATAGAGTTTTGAATTTTCTGGAATTGAGTGAGCAGCCAGAAAATCAGCTAAAGCTTGTCCTTTGACTGATTTCTGAGGAATATAGTGCATGTCATACTGAGCAAGTAGGATTCTCCAGTTAGCCAATCGAGAATTCAAAATACTGGGTTTCTTCATCATGATCCGTATAGGATTGATCCTGGAGATGACATGAATAGTCTGGCCAATGATATAATGACGTGTCTTTTGGACAGCAAACATCAAGGCTAGACATTCTTTTTCAATCGGTGAATATCGAGGTTCAGCTCCGGTCATAGTGCGGCTGAGATAATAAATGGCTTGTTCATGGCCATTTTGATTCTTTTGAGCGAGTAATGCACCCAATGAATGACTCATTGCTAGAGTATAGAGGAGGAACGGTATTCCTGAGACGGGAGGTACCAATACTGGAGGGCTCATCAGATATTGTTTTATATCATCGAATGCTTTCTGACATTCATCATTCCAGACAAAAGAGACACCTTTCTTCATAAGTTTGTTGAATGGTCTGCAGCATCCTGATAAATTAGAGATGAATCTCCTGATATAAGCGATTCTTCCTTGAAATCCTCGTAGCTCTTTTAAGGTGCGTGAAGGACGCATCTCTTGGATGGCTTTGATCTTCTCGGGATCCACGTGTATACCTTTAGAGGTAATGACGAAGCCAAAAAATTTACCACTAGAGACGCCTAAGAAGGACTTAGTAGGGTTCATCTTTAATTGATGCTTACGCATTAGATCAAATATAGTCTTCAAATCTTGGATATGATCCTCCTTTTGTCGACTTTTGACTGCAATATCATCAACATAGCATTCAACTGTTTTTCGCAAATGTTTACGAAATATAGTGCTCATAGCTCGTTGATAAGTTGCTCCTGCATTCTTGAGACCGAATGGCATAACTGTATAACAATATGTACCAATCGGCGTTCTGAAAGAAGTGTGCTTCTCGTCCTCTGGAAATATTTTGATCTGATTGTACCCAGAATACCCGTCCATGAATGACATTCGTTCAAATCCACAGGTATTATCAACCATGACATCAGTGATTGGTAGAGGGAATTCGTCTTTAGGACATGCCGCATTGAGATCGCGGAAGTCTATGCATACTCTGATCTTGCCAGTCTTTTTAAGAACAGGAACAATATTAGCCACCCAATCGGGATGTTGTTCCTCTCTAATAAACCCAAAGGTAATGAGTTTATTGACTTCAGCTTCAATTGCATCCATGATGTCTGGACGAAATCGTCGCTGTTGTTGTTTGACCGGTTTAGCATTCGGAAATCGTTGAAATAAGCTTCAACCCCATGGAAGGGATTTATATCAGCAACTTCTTTTTGTACTCTTCCATTGCTATCAATGTATTTAAAACATTGATGAAGAGTAGAGGGCACCACATTATTTTCATAAAGAAAGGGCCTCCCCAGAAGAAGATTATAGGATCCCGCGATCTCGATCACATAGAAAGTGACTTTAGATCTGAAATCGCCTATCTGAAGCTTCAGATGAATCTTTCCCAAAGGCTCACTTCGGCTTTGATTGAATCCCAAGATAGTAGTAACCGTCTTGGAGAGCTTGTGAAGAGGGATTTTTAGTTCATCCAACAAACTCTTTGGCATTATGCTTATAGCAGACCCTAGGTTAATGAGGATATGATCTATCTTCATCGTATCAATATAACCAGTGTAGTAGAGAGGTCGGTCATGTCGATTATCCTCCAGTAGCATGTCGTCTTGTGTAAAGGTGATATTTGGGATAATCTCCAGTACACTGTTATAATATAAGCAAGTGGCAGGTTCCGCATCTGGCTTCTTCAATTGTGCAAGACAAGAGTCAGCTTGTAGAAGTGCTTCACTTAACGTCTCCCGAGTTTCTTTAGAAAGACGTAGAAGTTCAAAGAGGGACATTCTAGCTGGAGTATTAGCAAGTTGAGCCAAAATGTCGAAGTGGTAAGGCTTCTGAAGTCCAAGAGGAAGAGACTTCTTGATTGGTTTATCAAACTGAGCTTGTTGCTTGCCTTTCTCAAGAGTTGTGGGTTTGGGAGGAACAGGTTCAACTGGTGTAGTTGAAGGAACAGGTGCAGTAGATAATTCTTCTTCAGGAGGAACATTAGAAGCATCTTTATCAGCTGGAGGGATATCAAGAGGATCCTCAGGATTTTTAGAATAATCCTTTAGATAAGGTTTTCCCGTTCGAGTAGCACTAACAAGTGCTTCTTCTTTGTCTTTTGGCTCTGTGTCAGAGGTAGACCCAAGAGAAGTCATATGACATGACTTGATCCTTCCAGCCTTCTTGGACTTTCGAGAAGAAATCTTTTGAGGAGAAGGAGATTCAAAGTCTGTTATTAGATCAGGATGAATCCATATGATTTCTCCAGTCTCCAAAGTGATTGGTGCTAATCCTTCAGACTGTGGAGGAGGAATATTTACTATTTCAAGAGTTGCCTTGGGAATAGGAACGATTCCACTTTCAAGAAATTGAGGAGGGAAGTCTCCAAATTGCATAGAGACGACATTAGAAGTGACAGTCTTCTCTTTTGGAGTAAGAGAGATAGCTCCAGACTTAATCATTTCTTGGATCTTTCCTTTCAGTACATAACATGTACGAATTGTGTGACCCAGCATTCTGTGATATGGACAGTATTTAGGATGATCTGTCTTACCAGCTTCATCAGGTTTCTTGATCTCTGGTAATTGTATTTTATTACCTTTCAGCAGACATTCAAAGATACCAAGGACATCGTCGTCATCAAAAGAATATTCTTCTTTGGGACGAGGTGTTCTTGATTGTTGAGTTGTAGAGGCAGGAGTTTGAACATTTGATGCATATTTGCTCTGAAGATTAACTTCAAGAGTTTCTTTTCCTTTGCGAGCATTATTTTTATTGTTAGCACCTTGTCCTGTTTCTTTAGGAGTCATTTGCACTCCTAAACCTTTGAAGGTTTTAGCACTGATTTCTGCAGCTTTGGCACTGACTATGAAGGAAGGCCAATCTTGAAATTGAGTGGACCCTGTCCACATACTGATGATTGGCAACAAGTTTGATTTGCACGTGTCAATGGTGACAGCATCAGGAGTTCCAAGAGGCATCTTCAGAGCTTCTCTTCGAAACCGTTCAATGTTTTCCTCTGTAGATTCATTATTTTTCTGCTTGATTCTAATAAGAGCAGACATAGTCATGTCATTAAGCCCTTCATAGAACCTTTCAAGAAATATCTGTTTGAAACCAGCAAATGAGGTAATGCTCCCATCTGGGAGACTCCTATACCATTCATAAGCCGTTCCCTTGAGACATCCAATAAATACCCGAGTAAGGAGGGTATCACTTGGTTGCAGTTGATCAGTCATCACTTCAAAGTGATTAATAAACTGACTTGGAGAAGTGGTTCCATCATAGAATGAGATAGTAGGAGGCTTGTATTTAGGAGGATATGATACTTGCTTCCATTCTATCGGATAAGGCTGCTTGATGCCTAACCTTTGTAAACCATCCTTCTGTTTGAATGCCTCGAATTGAGTTTTGAGATTCTTCAATTCTTCAGAGACAACTCCCAAAGATTGTGGAGTTGTGGCTTGTAGAGAATAGTTGGGAGGAGGAACAGCATTGTAAGCACTACCCCCAGCTCCAGAGAGACTAGGATTTAGTTGAGCTGGTCCAGGAGTATTGGATTGTACTGCTGGAGGAACTTGTACTGGACTTATATCAGTATCAACTGGTATGGCATCTGGTACAGTCTGTCGATTTTGCAACTGAGCTGTCATGAGTTCATACATTGACTTCATTGTGTCAGTCATAGACTTCATTTGTTGTTCCAAAGAAGCAATTCTTTGATCTTGAGGAGTCAAGGAAGAAGAAGGTTCATCAGTATTCCCATCAACTATGTAAGTCGTGACTGTATAAGGGATTATTGATAAACTAGTGGATGTTGTATGCTCTGAATCATTGCTTCGTGTATCAAAGTCAACTATAGGAGAATTACCTCCAGTAGGAAGAGGTGGGAAGTTAGATTCTCCAAGGAATTCAGAATCAATTTCAGGGATCAAATTTCTTTGACTAGAAGCCAGGACACTTGCTCTGGTGTTTCTATATATTCCATCTGGACTATCAACTCTACCCCCGGTATCCCGAGAAGTCATGTTGACAGAGACAAACAAAGGCTCATCTTCATCAGGCATAGGTTCATACTGAATCCTATTGAAGACAGACTGTCGTTTATTTTGACATCTGCATTGCATTATGGCTCTTGGCTGGAAGTCACATTCATGATCACCATGGTCTTGAACCGTTGATTGACATCTGCACTAAATTATGACTCTTGGATAGAAGTCACATTCAGCATGTTCCTTTGACATAGAATTACTCCTTCTCTTCTGTTGAAGATATTCCCGTAAATCTGTTTGTGAAGATTGAGGAGTATACTTCCTGTTCTTGGGTCTTGATGGCTCTTGATTATACAAAGAGTGATTAATGTGAGCCACATAATTTCTTGCATACTCTGCATCTGGATCTTTTATCTTCATATCCAATTGGTATGGTTTCTTAACACCAGAAGTGCTGAGTTTTGTTCTTAAATCAGTGGAAGGTAACACATTAATTTTGGAAACATGGAGTTTTCCTTCCATTGATCTGGATATTTGCAGAGAAGGAAGAGTTGAACCACTCCTTTGATTAGGAGTTGGTAACAGACCCTCTTTAATGGACAGATTCTGTGCCCAATTTGAAGAAGTCAAAGAAGAAGATATTAAGGAATATTTCTTCTTAGACTCAATCAGATTTTGAGACATAGAATGTCCAGAAGGAAGAGTAGTCAAAAGACCATCTCCTTTCCTTTGACTAACAAAAGTATCAGTCAAAGCTGTTCCTGAAGTAAAAACTACAGGAGCAGAAGAAACAACTAAAGAGTTATTCCTTTTCGAAGGGACTTTGTGTGGAAGACCACCCCCAGTTCTAGTAGAACTCGGTAAAGAAGAAGAGATAACTAAGGAGTTATTCTTCTCTGATGAAATACACGCTGAAACAGATTTGGCTAAGGAACCAGTACTGTTAGCGTGACTTTTAATTTTAGAATTACACGCTGGAACAGATTTGGCTAAGGAGCCAGTACTGTCAGCGTGACTGTTGAATGTGGGATTGCACACTAGAATAGATTTGGCTAAGGAGCCAGTACTATCAGCGTGACTTTTAGAGTTGAATTTGCACGTTGGAACAGATTTGGCTAAGGAGCCAGTACTGTCATCGTGACTTTTAGGGTTGAATTTGCACGCTGGAACAGATTTGGCTAAGGAGCCAGTACTGTCAGCGTGACTTTTAGGGTTGAATTTGCACGCTGGAACAGATTTGGCTAAGGAGCCAGTACTGTCAGCGTGACTTTTGATTACTGTCATCTTCGAGCGCACAAGAGTGTGCGTGCTTGCAGTGGAGTTCTTGCCAGAGGTAGGAGTAGACACTGTGGCAGAGACTTCACCATTGACTGCCAACTGATTCTTAGGGACATAGACAGAGTGTCCCTTCGACTTGGCAGTGATGATGGAGGCTGGAGTGGGCTTGCCACCCTTAGCCCGCTGCATTTCTTCATAGGCGAGTTGATCGAATTTGATCGTCATCACCTTCTTCGTCGAGCCGATTGACGAAGTATCGCATTGAGTTGTTGCCATCTCAGAAGAGGAGATGGTTTTCCCCAGCAGAGTCGCCAATTTGTTTTCCATAAAGAAATTCTCTTTATTTGTTGTGTTTCTGGGAAAATTACAACTGTAGGAATCCGATCTAGAAGACGATCGCTTTATCCCTTAGACTATACGAAGAAGAAAAGCTCTCAAAATTTTGACAGTAGATATCAATGTATCTGTACAATGAATGAGAAAAAGAACTCTATTTATATAGTCAAAAATAATAACTGAAAAGATAACTGTCTTCACAGCCTGTGCTTAGTTGAAAATCACGCAAGATTTAACATACGCAAGGTTGTGAGCAGTTACTGGACGTGGCCTGTAACTGTTGGACATATGGCAATCATGCATGAGTCGTGTGCAAGTTATAGGACACGCAGGCGAGAGATCAGTGGCATGGCTGCCACGTACTCTAATTTGATGAAATCCACGCAGACTTGTTGAAGACGAAATCCACGCGAACTCGGTGTAGAAAGCTTCAAAATCCACGCAAACTTGGGGCAGGAAGCTTCACGATCCACACAGACTTCGAGGCAAAGAACTCGAAAATCCACGCAAACTTGAGGAAGAAAACTTCAGAATCCACGCAAACTTGAGATAAAGATCACAAATACACGCAGACTTGAGATAGAACTGCCAGCTGTCTTGATTCGGCGTGTCTCGACTGACACAAAATCTCTGACAGTGATTGCTTTGTCAGTCGCATTAAATGACAATAAACCCTTTTGGTACGCCAACTCGACGAAGGCTGAGTCTTGCTGAAGAAGATTTCGAAAATCATACAATAAACGGCGATGATCTCTCGAAGTCTGTGCATACGTGGCATACGAAGAGACATTCTTCGACTGTTGTGCTGTCAGTCATAATTACTCTCTGATAAATGATGAGCTGTCTCCCCAGCGTGATTTATTTATATTGTCTGGATCAACTGAGCGTGACTTTTGACTCTGTCTTGATCAACTCAGCGTGACTTTCATTTTTAAAGGCCTACAATGGGTAGAACGACTGCAGGAAGAGGCTAGGCAGGTGCCTACTCTGTGGTTCAGCGGACCACCAACTGAAGGAGTGTTCCCTATTTGTGGGACGAGCAGTACAAGGAGCAGGAGCCAAGGCTCCAGTAGGGCAGCAGAAGGGAACTGTGTAGACTCAACAACAGAGGTTCGTACAGCATCAGTAGCAGGCCAGGGGAGGTCAGCAGGGGCGAGCTTTCGTCATGGCAGCTGAGGACGCAGAGGCTATCGAAGAACTGATCGTAGGTTATATTCTTCTCGACTCTATTCCAGCTTTTGCTTTATTTGATTCAGGGGCTTCCCACAGCTTCGTGTCTATATCCTTTGCACCTTGTATCTGAATCGTTGCCTAGGACTTGCAAGATCACGACCGGAGGTGGTATTATCCTCGTTAGTGATATTTGCAAGGACTTGCAAGATCACGACCAGAGGTGGTATTATCTGAATCATTGCCTATAGCTATCTAATAAATCAAAACCCTAACCCTAATCCCTACATGGCCGACCAAGAGAGGCACACCCCCCTATATAATATCTCTTCATTAATGCTTGCACCCTTTCAATTCACATTAAGCCTAGTTTAGTGTTCTTCCCCAAATCTTCACCATTCATCCAAATTACCCCCAAATTGAAGCTAATCTCTTGCATTGGGATCCCTTGCTGTTGAAGAAGGACTTGGAGGCTAGCTAGCAAAGGTTTGGAGCTCACTTGGCCATAGCACTTGGAGGAGGACACCTTCCTTTAGTGTTATTCTTGAGATTTGTTCCCAATAGGTAAATGTCCTAAATCCTATTTAATTTCTGATTTCTTTCCATAGATGCATCTATCTAGGTGTCCCCTAGCTGTAGGTAAAGTTTGGTAGGAAATGGAATTAGTTTGGTGTTCGTATCGGACACGTATCAGTGACTATGTCTTTGTGTTTGACGAAATGCCTTAATAAATTTTTTATTGCTATTTTCAAAAACTAATTTTACAAAATTGTATATCTATAAGTATGTATTATTTTTCTTGAGGACTGAGCATACTTTCCTGTCGTGTTCGTGTCCAAAATTGGCATGGACACGCAGCACAAGCAGTGTGTTCGGTACCCTGCTGCTCGCGTGTCCTAGCGGACACAACACAGCACCCCGATACCTAAAATTTGGTGTGTGGGTACGGGCAAACACTGACAGCACGCACACAAAGTTTGAGGCGATCTCGTCGAGTAGATCGAGAGAAATATCGATCGTACTGATTTTTTACTACACTGGCACTGTCGATTTTCTTCGACTGATACGTGATTCGTGTCACGCACAGATACGATAATGACTCGTGTCAGGGTGGTAGACTCCTAGCCCTAGATCTCCTCTATACGTGTACACGAGCACGAGGACACTGGGACACTGTGTCGTATCCAAATCGGTCGACATGGCTGCACGAGCCTGTCTGAACACAGGGTCTGATACACCCTATTTTGTATATTTTGGACACTTCGTGTCCAGTGATTGGACACGTGGACACCCCCTGATATGTGCACATGTATGCTACACCTATACACACTTTGATTTGGGTTATGAATGATGATTTGGTTTTGTTTTAGTTTTCGAAATGTTAAACTTGACTTAACTGTTAACTGGGTTTCGGATATTTGAAAACTGAGATTGAAATTAATATTAAATGTTAATTATAATGTTTAGACATGTTATCATGCCTGGGATATGTGTTTATGCAACTGGGTTCAATGGTGATATGGTTTTGATTCAATTTTGGGTTTTCGAACATCATTGATACCCATAAGCAATGTATAGGTCTGATGCATGTGTTAACTAGGATATGGGTTTGAATTCCTGAGATTGGGGTTGTGAGAAACCTGTGAATATATGCACTGCTAGCCTATTCCCCGATATGTTAAACTAAAATTTTGGTATAAATGTGTACACTGAGTTTTAATGCAAAACCGAATTGATATTGGTATAAATATGTATATGTATAGTACATGTATAAACCTGAGAATGTATGCACTGCTAGCCTATGCCATGAACCTGAGAATTAAACCCCATACATGCTGTTACCAGAGAAACATAAACCCCTTGCCTGTGACATATTACACCCTATCACTCACTGTCCACACAACCACACACACACACACCCTATCACTACTGCCATATACAACTGAACCTATATTAACCCCCTTCCTACATTACTTGTTGTCACCCCTTGCATGCATACAACTGAACTATGAGCATGTTATGCATGAATTAATGAATATATGTAATATGTATAGATAGATGAATATAATGTAATGCAATGTATAATGTAAATTATGCATATGTGATATGAATAAATGTATATAATATAATGCATGAATGCATGAATAATGTAATGTATGTAATGTATAGATGTAACGTAAGAATACATGTAAGGTGTGTAGTATACATGTATGTATACATGTATTTAGGTAGTATATAGACTTGTGTGGTTCATTTTGGCTTGGTAATATGTTTGATTGCTAGTATAGGCTTGGTTAGGCCTAGTGAGACTTGTTGGACTAGGATTGGACCTAGTATGGCTTAGTTGACCTAGTTTGACTAGTGTAGTTGACTAGAGTTGACCAAGAGTTGACTTTAGTCTAGAATAACCTAGAAATCATATAGAATGCATTATAAAGTTCAATATTACCATTCTGGACATGTTGTGACCTGTGTTGCTCTAAATAGGACTCATCTACTCTGTCTGGACATCTACACTTACCAGATACTCAGGATATCAGGCGAGTACATTCTCTGACCATTTCATACTTGCTAGAACTTATATTCTGGCTCTAGATTACTTTACTTGATGCTGTCACATTGGTAACACGGATTGGTACTATATGGATCTTTTCATGAGATGTTATCCCCCTCGGGAGCATCGGATACTTCATGTCATGTGCTTTTCACTTACATCAGGTATCTCTATGCTTTTACTATTCATGTATACTCTTGTGATTTATGTACTCTCATGTTCACAGAGCCCTCATGAATCAATTTTACGTGCTCTCATTTATGTGGCAGTGAAATCATGAATCTTAACGTAACTTGTCTCGATCCTTGTGTATTGATTGGGGATGGGAGAGTAGAAATAGTCATATAAATAGTTCCAAAGTAGTGTAACCATGAATCAACTTTGTAGTATAGCCATGAATCACATCCAGATGTTCACACGTCTATCTTGTACTCTAAATCACTAGTCACTGATAGTTCTTTACTTATAGTAGATATTTCTATTACAGTCATCTCTTTTACTTCATGTACATTCTTTCAGTTATTTATGTATCTTACTCTATTGCATGATTTATATTTTCTGACATGATATGAACTGCGTGAGATATATTGTGCTCGTTCCTGTCCTGACTGGACCTGTTGATATATTACAGAGGATGAGGACAAGGCCTTTTGTACCACTTACTATGGAGCAGCCTTAGACGACACCTGCGATCTGGACCTCCAGCAGGATCCACTAGCAGTAGAGGATGATACCCCCATAGTTTAGGCTTGCTAGCTTAGACTTTATCTTATTTCTATTATCTTATCTCATTTGGATACATTAATGTATAAATTTAGGATCTTGTGTTATTTGGGATGTTGTGGAGACGTTATCTTAGACACTTAGACTTCTATCATGTTTGTATTTCATTTTGTGGATTCATATCATATCTATCTATCTTATCGTATCTTCTACCCTAGGTTGTGATTGAGATTGTACCTATCTTATTGTTTCTCTGTTCCGAGAGTATATCTTGTATAGTTGTATTTCATACTGTGTTAGATGTTGTGACCTAAGACAGCGTTCTACCGCCGACACTGCGGCGTAGGCTGGACGTACCCACTTCTCGTGCCCTTATACTGGGTGTGGGTCGTGACAACTATTGATACCTGAATCGTGCAAACAACCATCAACCACCTCCATATTCTACACAGTCTCTCACCATTAATCTAAAGAGATCACCAGGTCCTCAGGGGACTAGAAAGACACATATAAATATGCCAAATGTAACAGTACAAATATGCAAAGTACATATAGTAGTGAACGAATCAAGTGAGACACAAGAAGATTACGATACAAGGTACCTAAGATAGTGGAACTAAGACATTGAAATGCCATACTAGAAGTATGGTATTAGACGTGACTACAAGTAAATCTAGGTAAACCGCAGCTCGGTGGAGGCTCACAGTCCTATAAATCGTAGCTCGGTGGGGGCTCATAACCTATTGTAAGTTTCTATCGCAGCTTGGTGGGGGCCCACGAATGAGGTGGTCAGGTATAGTCAACATCTAATAACAGATCAGGGTCAAGTCAAACAAGTACAAGCAATCAAATCGAGTCAAGGTGAAGTCCAAGTGATGAAATCAAGTCAACGCACTAGAACACAAAAAAACCTAAACTAGTATAGTGAAACATAGACCGAGTAGATAATATGAAAAAGAAAACATATATCATATAGGAAAACAGATAAAAAGAACATCATGAGCATGTACAAGAAAACATGTATATATATATATATATATATATATATATATATATATATATATATTTTCCAGCACGTGCGGGCTCAGTTAAATCGTGTGTCTCCCCGCACACGATTTTTAGCCGGTCGTCATGTTGCTTCGGACTCTTCGTACGGATCTTGTCCGTATTAGCTTTTTCATCATTGCCCCACACATACGCCTCACATACTCTGTGCGCTTCCGAGCCTCACGGGACGGCCAACGTCTTTCGATGCCGACAACTCAACGTCTCGCTTCGTCCACAACGCCGAAGGCGCCCCCGACGTCTCCACGACGCCTACGACAACCGATGCCGCCAAGCCACCCGTTCTATGTGCACGTCGCCCTTACGACGTCTTTTCGACGCCCATTGGGTGCCGCATAACGGGCCGCGTGGTCGGCCGTCGTTTATACCCGTGGTAGAATGGTGCCGGTCCTCGACCGCCCGTGCGGCGCCCTAGCCGTTGAGTTTTCATGCATGGGACGCCCCATTCTGTCTCACGCCATTCAGATCGTGGCCATTTTTTGTCAGTCCTCTGACGTTGTGGATGTCCCTCATCGCACAGGCCAGGCTTATATATATATATATTTTTTTAAGGAAACCTGACGATATATTAATCAAGGCTCAAAATGCCGAAGCCTGAAGCGTATACAAGGCACAAAAAGGAAACGCCTATACAAGTATACCATCAAAAGAAGCAAAAAGGGGGTTGAGAACGATGATCACGGACAGGGGTGGCTCTGGAGCGTCGCCCAGAATGTGCTGGGACAGTAGGGGCACAGGGTGCTCCATTTGCGGCATTGGCGGCAGACTTCCCAGATGAGCTGGTCAGCCGAGAAATTGTGGCCTTCGTATCTCGCTTTGTTGCGATTCTTCTAAATCACCCATGTGGCTGCCGCTGCAACGATCTGGTGCCCGTGGGAGTAGCTGCCCCACTCGGCCGCTACATCGTGAAAGCGTCTGCTACTCTGCTCGATACTGAAGCGTTGGTTAAGGGTCCTCCAGATGCCTCTGGACAAGTTCCCTTGGCAAAAGATGTGGTCTATAGTCTCCATCTGTTGATCAGAGCAGCAATTGTAGGCTGATGCTAAGCTGATCCCGATGGTGTTGAGGATATCGCCGGTGGGCAACTTCATTTTCATGGCTCTCCACATGAGGAAGGACCACTTCTTAGGGATGCAGGTGTGCCAATAGTTAGCAGTGATATGTGAAGGCTGGCCCGTCCGAAGGAGAGAGGATCTAGCCGACCTCACAGAAAATACACCGGAAGCTTCGAGCGTCCATCTCCACTCGTCGGCCGCGGGACCGATCCTAAGACCTCTCTGGCGGACGCTATCCACCATCTCGTGGCCTCCCCATGCACGCATCTTGTCCCAGTCCCAAGCGTTGGTATTGTGGATCCACAAGTCCCTGATCCTGCTGTCTCTCAGGATATCCGAGATGTTGGGGATCAAGCTATCCCCGGACCATCTTTCCCGAAAAGGGTTGGATTCGCCGGTGCCCTGCTGTAGCCTGATGGCCTGTTCTGCAAGGTTACGCCCGGTAAGGATACGATGCCATGCTGCCGATGATCTGCTATTGGAGATAGCCTCTGAAGGGTGGACGTGTTTGAAGTACCTGGCTTTCATGAATCTGGTCCATAAATTCTTGGTAGTGCGAAGATGCCACCACAGTTTCATCGAGAAAGCTTGAACGATGTGGGTGAGTTTGGGAAATCCTAGCCCCCCAACCTCTATCGGCTTAGCCATAGAGTCCCAACTCGCCCAGTGGTGATTATCCTGACCATTGCTGTGTCCCCAAAAGAAGTTGCAAAAGATCTGCTCAATCGTGGTAAGAACTTTCAATGGCGGGGAGCAAGCGGCTAGAGTATGGATAGGAACTGAGGTGAGCACATGCTTGATGAGGATCATTTTATCTCCTGGGGATAAGGTAGCATTGTGCCACCCATCGATTTTGTTCCTAATTCTAGAGATTAACTTCTCGAAGATCCTGGCATTGGATTTCCCGTACACAAGGGTGCATCCGAGATAGTTGAATGGGGGATGATCAATAGAGAAGGAAGTTAAGCTGGAAATCCTGCTGGCATGCTCGGTATTGATGTTGTGATGAGCATAGATGACGCTTTTGGATGGGTTAATTTTCTGTCCTGAGCAACTGGAGTATCGTTGCAGGGTATTTTGGACCACTTGAACTGCTCCTTCGTCTCCAGATGAGAAGATGAGTAAGTCGTCGACAAAGGCCAGATGGGTGATGGTAGGACATCCGCTGGCGGTATGGTATTGTTGGAAGTGCGGGACTCTAATCATGTTATTGAGGTTTCTACTAAGAGCATCGGCCGCAATAATGAAAACAATGGATGATAGGGGGTCGCCTTGCCTAACCCCACGGCTGGATTTGAAGAATCCCTCAACATGGCCGTTGATGACAATAGAAAACCATGAGTTGCTGATGGATCTCCACACCGTGTTGGTCCAAGTTTCAGAGAAACTGAACGCCCTGAAGACCCAGATCATAAATTGCCAGTCTGGCCTGTCGTAAGCTTTTTCCATGTAAATCTTGACGACGATGTTGCCTCCTCTGACAGGAAATTTCATACAGGTGATTAATTCCTGGGCTAGCATGATATTGTCTTGGATGTTCCTCCCACGGACGAACCCGCTTTGCTCATTGGAGATGATCTTGGAGAGAAGACCCGCCATTCTGGTGGCGACGATCTTGGAGATAATCTTGTTAGTGAAAGTGCACAGACTGATAGGCCGAAAGTCGCGAAAGGACTCCGGGTTGTCTTTTTTCGGAATGAGGATCAGGTTGGCGCTGGAGATGGCTTTGGGATAGGTCGCTCCTTCGAAGAAGGCAATTGCGGCTTCGATGATGTCATGTTTGATAATGTCCCAGCATGAGCGGAAGAATACACCCGAAAATCTGTCTGGGCCGGGTGCGCTGTGCTCGTTGAGAGCCCACACCGCGTCTTTCACTTTCTGTTCGGAGGGACGACGTTCCAGCTGGTCGTTGTCGGTGTCGTCAATGAGACAGGGGATTTGATCAAGAAATGCGTTGTCTTTGTGGACCGTCTCTTTAGTGAATAATTTGGAGTAGAATTCCGTAGCGGCTTCCTGGATACCCTTTTGGTCGGTGATGATGTTCCCGTCTCCGTCCGTAGTATGGTGAATGGTTAGCTTTCGTCTACGGCCGTTGACGCAGCCATGGAAGAATTTTGAGTTTTTGTCCCCGTCACTGTCCCATTTCAACCTCGCCTTCTGTTTCCAGAAGTCGGTCTCTACTTTGAGCCTGAATTTAAGCATAGCCTTCGTAAGGTTCAGGATATATATATATATATATATATATATATATATATATATATATATATATATATATATATATATATATATATATGTACATATATATATATGTACATATATTTATCTGCCCACTAAATAAAATACGAAATATTTACTTATTTAATAAATATCTACTTACCTGGACGTCTCTGGACGCACTACTTTTCTACATGGTTTTAGGTTTGGTTCGGGTCAAGTCCGGGCTAGTTCAATACAACCGGGTCTCCTAAAAAGTTATAATCGTAACAAATAACTAATTAAATCATTTATAGGGTCATGTCACAACTTTGACTGATTTTCCCAATTGGGACACTGCTATGGCCAAGCCTTCCCTAGCATGGCTAAACACTAGTCAAAGCACACAACGACACTAATCGTGCCAAATTTTCTAGTCGGTATGCTTCACAAAACTTAATCATCTAAATAAATTAAAAATAATTTCCAAAAATCAGGGTCCTTTCAATCTACCCACCTTAAAAGAATTTCATCCTCAAAATTAAAATAAGGCTCACAAACGAAGAACCGCGCTAGCGTAACTAGAAATATTTCAAGGGATATGTTATGTCACTACGGTGTCTCCTAACAACTCAAGTAATAATCAATCCTAAACAATTTGGTTTTGTAACATCTCTATCGTAAAACTATAAATGGTTATCTCTAGTCGCTCTTCTTGGTACTGTGGTCTTGCAATGATCATGTTGAAGTGTAAGCCCCCTGAATTTTAGGATTTATTTTAAATTTTCTAAATGAATTATTTTCAATAAATATTATTATTTAATTGTTCGTGATCATTAATGTTCCTTTTCGTGACTTTGACTTCTGGAGCGTCAGGGATGCCAATCTCTGTAAACTCTCTTCACGAGTTTTGTAGTAGACAAGATTATCTTCGTTTTGATATATCATGTCCCACTTAAACTCGTTTCCTTGTGCTCTTTTTGTATCACGCAACTTCGGGTCAACTTAGACCAATTAATCGTTGAATAATTATTCCCACTTTTATCTTTGATCATCGTTTGCACGTTACTGTGACTTTTAATTTAGGAGCACAAGACCAGTCGTTTTCTCAGAACCAACTTCTCATGAATGATCTACTCGAGACGCTCTTCACCCATGACCTTCGTGTCCCACTTAGACACTCCATTTTGTGCTTCATTTCCTTCGCACAACTTTCGGTTCAATTCAGGCCAATTAATTATCTACCGTAAAACCTGATTTAATTTCCAATTTAATTTCGGGACCCGACATTGATCCAACCTAGTCGACCCAAAGTATGGACGTGGCCCACATGAAGCCTACTACCCACATGACGCTTGTGTCCCATTTATTGGAGTCCCCGCATATTATTTATTTTCCCGTGATCATAAATACATATTTAATTTCATTATTTGACCCTGTCCGATTTTGACCCGACCCGGCTCGACCGAACCCGAACCCAAGCTCCATGTTGTACTCTCATGACTGCATAAATTCCCCACACAATATTTCTCTTTTTCCTATTTTAAAAATATCTCTTCCTCTTTTACAAATATATCATTTTTAATTCTTATATATATATACACACATATATATATATATATATATATATATATATATATATATATATATATATATATATATATATATATATATATAAACATCTCTCTCTCTCTCTCTCTCACTTTACACCTACACCTACACTCCCCCATCCCCATCTCCAGCACACAACCCCCCCTCCACCAATGTGGCCGACCTCCTTTTTCCTTTCTCTCTATTCTCACTCTCTTTCTATTATATTTATACACACACACTCTCTCTCTCTTTATATTATATACTCACACACACATACAAAAAACAAACACACACTCTCTCCCTCTCCATCCACTCGGCCGAACCCCCCATGGCAGCCGAGCACCCACAGCCACCACCTCCATCTTCATCTCCTTCTCCTCACTACATCACCCTCATCATCCTCACATCACCACCACTTTCACCATTAACATCACCACCACCTTCACAATTAATATCACCACCACCATCAACTACACCTCCACCACCATAACCCGAACCACCACCACCGCCTGACCGCCGATTTGGCCGTGCCTGACCACCCCCGCCGTCGTCGGGCCAGGCCAGGCCGCACAGCCCCCGCGCACAGCAGGCGGCAGCAGCAGTAGTGCGCATGCGCGCGGGCACAAATGCTTGCTACCGCGGTGGCCGTGCGCCACCACTTGGCCGGCCCGCCCCCGCGAGCTCTCCACGCCTCCGGCGAACTCAGGCGACCCCCTGGGTGCGTCGCCTCCCTCCCCGGCGCGACGTATAGCCGATTCGTGCGTTTGGCACGGGTTTCCGTCGTAACGAGCTCGGAAACGAAGCTAAAACGGTATTTTGTCGCAGCAACTTTGCACGTGTTTTTCGGAAGATTCGACCGTTGGATCGGCGAACTCCTTCCTCCGCCTTAATCTCGCTATATCCATATTCACTCCCCTCAAGTTTCTTCCGTTAATTACGTCGTTTGATACATCAAAACTGGCCACCAAGTTGACACTTTAAATTGTACTATTTTTGGACAATTTTGTGGAGCCGACTTCGTCGACCCGTAACTCCACCGTCGTAGCTCCGGTTGGCGTGCTACCATTTCCTGTGCATAGCTGGTATAACCCTCTTCCTGCCCCTTAAGTTTCGTTTCGTTATAAGCACGTTTGGTTGGTCGAATTCGACGCCAAAGTTGGCCGTACGAATTTTTTAATTTATACTTGTTAAATTCTATTTTTGAACCCGGGACTCCGGATTCAATTTTTGACACCACCAGTAGACTCGTGGCATCGTTCTGGCATGTTTTCATATATAATTTGATTGATTTGGAGAACGTGGGCCCTGGCACGCATTTCGGTACAAAGAGGGTCCCACATTCCGAGTCAATGGGTCATTTTAAGATCGGCTCATCGGAATCCAATTCCGGATATACCGTTGAGTTCGTATCGTCATTCTGGACTCGTTGACATATAATTTGCTGAGTTTTGAAGACATTTGCTCTGGCACGCATTTTGGTGCAAACTGGATTCCAAATGTCCGCGTCAACGTGTCATTTTGAGATCGGAGCATCGGAATCCTATTTCGGACATACCGTTGGGTTCGTATCATCATTCTGGATTCGTGAACATATGATTTGCTAGGTTTTGTAGATTTCTATCCTGACACATTTTTCGGTACAAAGTTTGTCCAACGGCGGACATTATTTTGACCCAAAATTATCGTTTTGCCCCTGTGTCCAAATTGGACTTATGGGTAAGCTATCCTAGCTAATTTGACCGTTTTAGACACGTTGGTGATATTTATTTTATCATCCGACAACATCTGTAGATTTTACTTATGTATCATCCTTAATTTGTAATTAATTATTTTTCCAGAAATTGTTACTTTCTGTTTTTGGATTTTAATATATATTTTAATTACTGTAAAAATCTGGAAAAAATTGTATTTATATACTATGTTAATTTAGCTAATTTATTATAATTTGTATAGCATTTATAAGTACTTTTGATATTTTATAAAAATGGGAAAACAGAACTCATTTTCAGGATACATGTGTTTGTTAATTTTTAATAAATATTTATGAGGGTTTATAAATTCCAAAAAAAATAGTATAAATTTCTATAATTAACGAGGATCATTTTGTTACTTTATTTCATGTATAATTGAGCTTTTTGTTAATCTCAAAAATTGTTGGAACTCAGTGTACAGTCTGATTTATTTATTAAGTAGTTACGACTTTCAATGTTTTGTGTTGTTTTGAGTTATTGTAGTATTGGACCACCCCCTACACTAGTGTAAAGACTCTAGAAAATTAGTTTGGATATAGTGGCACTACACATTAGATTTTTATGCTAGGTCCCCACTTGGCTAGTATCCAGTTAGGAGTCGTGTCACACCACTAATGTAATCTTGAACATAACTTAGATGCTGAGTTTATATATCATTATTGACAGGACATCGGACATCTATATCTTCGTACTAGTATTCTTGCTTTGCTCGAGGCAAGTATATCTATAAACTCATTTACTGTCTTTTAATGCTAGAACATGTATTAACCCTGTTAAAATACTGATCCTTGAGGTAGCAAGTTAAATCTTCACATGTTGTATTACTTTCAGTACCTGCCATGCTTAGGACAGTTCTTATATCTTCACATGCTTCTTACTGGTTCTCAGTACATGTTTCACTATGCTTTATACTGCTATCAGTACCTACCATGCTTATACTGCTCCTAGTATCTTTTACATGTTTTATACCGTTCTCGTATCTCTCACATGTTTTTACTGTTCTCGTATCTCTCACATGTCATTACTGTTCTCGTATCTCTCACATGTTAGAATCTAGGTTATAGGAAAACTGATAGTTAAGTACGTGATCATGCCCCCCTCTCCCGTATGTATGTACCGAGCAAGGTTGACATTTTATATATATACCTTGTCGTAGGTGCACCAGCTGTATCTGTACGTATGTACATCTATCGCTTGTTTACTTGTACGGAAGTACATTTTAGATACTTATACCACAGTACATTTTACACCTATTGACGATCACGTACCTGCTCCAGTTTTAAATATTAGATATACATGTGTCACCTTGACAAATATATTTTACCGTGATTCCAGTCATACCATGATTCCAGATATGCCATGTTCCCTATGCTACTATGATACAGTGATCCCAGTTGTACCATGAGGCCATGTTTCCAAGTATTTCCTGTTTTATAGACTTATCACACCATGTTTCTTGTTGTACATCTCTTTTATTATATATTCAGTACTTTAGTTGTAGAGGTTGTACTTGCTCCCGTCCTGACAGGATAACGTTGTAGGTTCACTTTTCGAGGAGGAAATGCTATGTGATACATGTTATGGCAATGATTTTGAGGACCTGGCCTTATCTCCAGAAGAGGCCCCAGCGGAGAACCTTGCTTAGATATCTTTCTTGTGTTTTGAGACATAGACTTTGTTTGAACTTATATTTGGATACTGGACTTTGTCTCCAGTTAGGTACTTATAAAGTGTATTATTAAGTCTGTACTTGTTTACTTTCGCTTATAGATGTTGTGTTGTGATGAACCTATTAAGTGTGATATTAGAACTGTTAGCAGCTTAGATCCTTTATTGTCTATTCTTAGAACAACTTACTATGCTTTAACCAAGCATAGGCTGGACATGGCTCGGCCCGGCCTAACAATTTGGGTAACGGGTCGTGACATGTTTTTAGTGGCGGCCCATGCAGGTCCAGACTTTAGTTGTTTGGTTACGTTATTGTACCAAGCATGCCTGCAATTAGGATCTAGGACAACTTGTTAACACTAGGAATAACCATTAGAACACCTGGAGGATATCTAGGATTGCAACATAGGAAAACTCATCATAGTATAGGACCGTTAACTGTATTTAGTCTCTTGTTTGAAATTTAATGGATTACAATTTTGACCAGGATAGTACCCTTGGGATGACCCCTGAGGATCTCACTCTAAATCTTATCTCGAAATCTGTTTCCACTTGTTTCCATTTGCTATTCCTTAATTCGTTGTTGAAAATTGGTTTCTGATTTTCGTTGTTAATTTTGATCTTGCATCGTGATAAATTTTGTGGATTGAATTGTTATATATCCTGATAAAGTAAATGTCTGCTTTAGTTATGGAGTTTAGAATTTATCGCAGCCATATTAGCTGGTATGATAAAAACATAGGGCTTGATTTTGGGTATACTTATCTTATTTATGGAATTTAGATTTTCTTGCAGCCATACCGGTTGGCGTGGCGAGGATTCTAGATAACATGATTATAGGGTGTATACCATAGTTATGACTCTATCATTTATTTCATCTAAGCTTACTGGTATGGCAAAAATTCTGGCAACATGATTTCAGGAAGACGTGTATGGTTATCAGATCATATCTCAACTTGGTTCACTTCGTTATGACCAAATGAGCAAGAACAAATTCTTATCATCATTCTTCTTCGTCTTGATTAACTCTGTTCTATTTACATCCACAACTAGGATTATAGGTTCTCTAGGACTCTCCAATAAGATTGCTTTCATGTTATCTTTTTGGACATAATTATTTTTGTGTTTTATCTTTCCTATGACTTGACTAAACTCTTCTTCGTTAACCTCTTGGGTAATTCTTGTCGTTATGCATCTCGTTGTCTTCATACCATTCTTGGAGATATTCCGACAAACTTTTCCATCTTGCTTGACCTTTAACTTGTTTGGACACTGTTATGGATTGAGTGACCCAGTCTTAGACCTTGTTACCTTCTACTTGATAGACGACCGAAATAGCCAAACTTTGTTAACTGATCCTATAGTATAATTATAAATGTAGTGTGTGATTGTGATAAATACTTTTCCTAGGGATTGGTTAGATTAAGCTTATAGGACAAGTATAAGTGACTGACTGTAGTAGACTTGGAAACCATTAAGAACGATTGTATTGATAGTATGACTTGATGACAGGGTATCTAAGATAGAGAATTGAGATAGTATATTGTTATGACTATGGATTGAGGATTAGAATCTTGTGCTTAGAATTTAAGGATTGAGTATTCATAGGACTTTGATGACCAAGTAATTATTGGTTATCTATGAGCTAATTACATGTGATTAGAGGGTAGATCGATATGTGGAATGGTATAGAATAAGTTAGAATGGGATATAATATTGCGTATGCGATCGGGAAGATATCAGTTAAAAAGACAAGGAACAAGACAGAGATATATGTACATTGGTAATTAATAAGTTGGGAGTTTTGAAATCGAGGATTTATATTCGAAGGACTTGTTGAGTAAAAAGAAGAAGGGTCTACGCCAAGAATAAGAATTGAACGTATAATTTCAAGGAGAATCTGTAGGAAAGGATTGACGATAATTAATGCAAAGGGCCTGTGGATTAATAGAATATGGATACTTAGGATACGATAAGGAAATCCAGTATTTACAATTGAGGTTGAAAATATGGTTGATGATCAGCATATTTTTGCTTATGAACATACCCAGAGAATGACCTATAGTTTAGGGTATACATAAATGTTCCATGTTAGTATAGAAGATTTTAAAGGATATATGACGTGGTTTATGATAGAAGGACCTTGTTGAACCTAAACCAAAAAGATTGTAAAGAGAAACAGAAGAGATGATTACAAGGATAGCAGTTTGAGTATCGTAGCCAGAGCAGCTACATGTTATAGTTTGACCTATTGGATAATTTTTAATTTCGAGGACGAAATTCTTGTAAGGTGGGTAGGATGTAAGTCCCCTAAATTTCAGGGTTTATTTTAAATTTTCTAAATGAATTATTTTCAATAAATATTATTATTTAATTATTTGTGATTATTAATGTTCCTTTCCGTGACTTTGACTTCTGGAGCGTCAGGGATGCCAATCTCTGTAAACTCTCTTCACGAGTTTTGTAGTAGACAATATTATCCTCGTTTTGATATATCATGTCCCACTTAAACTCGTTCCCTTGTGCTCTTTTTGTATCACGCAACTTCGGGTCAACTTAGACCAATTAATCGTTGGATAATTATTCCCACTTTTATCTTTGATCATCGTTTGCACGTTACTGTGACTTTTAATTTAGGAGCACAAGACCAGTCGTTTTCTCAGAACCAACTTTTCATGAATGATCTACTCGAGACGCTCTTCACCCATGACCTTCGTGTCCCACTCAGACACTCTATTTTGTGCTTCGTTTCCTTCGCACAACTTTCGGTTCAATTTAGGCCAATTAATTATCTACCGTAAAACCTGATTTAATTTTCAATTTAATTTTGGGACCCGACATTGATCCAACCTAGTCGACCCAAAGTATGGACGTAGCCCACATGAAGCCTACTACCCACATGACGCTTGTGTCCCATTTATTGGAGTCCCCGCATATTATTTATTTTCTCGTGATCATAAATACATATTTAATTGCATTATTTGACCCTGTCCGATTTTGCCCCGACCCGGCTCGTCCGAACCCGAACCCAAGTTCCATGTTGTACTCTCATGACTGCATAAATACCCCACACAATATTTCTCTTTTTCCTATTTTAAAAATATCTCTTCCACTTTTACAAATATATTATTTTTAATTCTTATATATATATACATATATATATATATATATATATATATATATATATATATATATATATATATATATATATATATATATAAACACCCCTCTCTCTCTCTTTCTTTCTCTCACTTTACACCTACACCTACACTCCCCCATCCCCATCTCCAGCACACAACCCCCCCCAACCAATGTGGCCGACCTCCTTTTTCCCCTCTCTCTATTCTCACTCTCTTTCTATTATATTTATACACACACTCTCTCTCTCTCTTTATATTATATATTCACACACACATACAAAAAACAAACACACACTCTCTCCCTCTCCATCCACTCGACCGAACCCCCCATGGCAGTCGAGCACCCACAACCACCACCTCCATCTTCATCTCCTCCTCCTCCTCACTACATCACCCTCATCATCCTCACATCACCACCACTTTCACCATTAACATCACCACCACCTTCACCATTAATATCACCACCACCATCAACTACACCTCCACCACCATAACCCGAACCACCACCGCCGCCTGATCGCCACCTTGGCCGTGCCTGAACGCCCCTAACGTCGCCGGGCCAGGCCAGGCCGTGCAGCCCCCACGCACAGCAAGCGGCAGCAGCAGCAGTACGCATGCACGCACGCACAAACGCGCGCTGTCGCGGTGGCCGGCTCGCCCCCGTGAGCTCCCCACGCCTTCGGCGAACTCAGGCGACCCCCTGGGTGCGTCGCCTCCCTCCCCGGTACGACGTATAGCCGATTCATGCGTTTGGCACGGGTTCCCTTCGTGACGAGCTCGGAAACGAAGCTGAAACGGTATTTTGTTGCAGCAACTTTGCACGTATTTTCTGGGAGATCCGACCGTTGGATCGGCGAACTCCTTCCTCCGCCTCAATCTCGGTATATCCATATTTACTCCCCTCACGTTTCTTCCGTTAATTACGTCGTTTGATACATCAAAACTGGCCACCAAGTTGACACTTTAAATTGTACTGTTTTTGGACAATTTTGTGGAGTCGACTTCGTCGACTCGTAACTCCGCTATTGCAGCTCCGGTTGGCACGCTACCAGTTCCTGTGTGCAGCTGGTATAACCCTCTTCCTGCCCCTTAAGTTTCGTTTCGTTATAAGCACGTTTGGCTGGTCGAATTTGACGCCAAAGTTTGCCGTCCGAATTCTTTAATTTACACTTGTTAAATTCCATTTTTGAACCCGGGACTCCGGATTCAATTTATGACACCACCAGTAGACTCGTGGCATCGTTCTGGCATGTTTTCATATAAAATTTGCTTGATTTGGAGAACGTGGGCCCTGGCACGCATTTCGGTGCAAAGCGGGTCCCACATTCCGAGTCAACGGGTCATTTTGAGATCGGCTCATCGGAATCCAATTCCGGATATACCATTGAGTTCGTATCGTCATTCTGGACTCGTTGACATATAATTTGCTGAGTTTTGAAGACATTTGCTCCGACACACATTTCGGTACAAGCCGGATTCTAAATGTCCGCGTCAACGTGTCATTTTAAGATCGGCGCATCGGAATCCTATCTCGGACATACCGTTGGGTTCGTATCATCATTCTGGATTTGTGGACATATAATTTGCTAAATTTTGTAGATTTCTATCCTGACACATTTTTCGGTGCAAACTGTGTCCAACGACGGACATCATTTTGACCCGAAATTACCGTTTTGCCCCTATGTCCAAATTGAACTTATGGGTAGGCTATTCTAGCTAATTTGACCATTCTGGACACGTTGGTGATATTTATTTTATCATCCGACAACATCTGTAGATTTTGCTTATGTATCATCCTTAATTTGTAATTAATTATTTTTCCAGAAATTGTTACTTGCTGTTTTTGGATTTATATATATATTTTAATTGCTGTAAAAATTTGGAAAAAATTGTATTTAAATACTATGTTAATTTAGCTAATTTACTATAATTTTTCCAGCATTTAATAAGTACTTTTGATATTTTATAAAAATGGGAAAACAGAACTCATTTTCAGGATACATGTGTTTGTTGATTTTTAATAAATATTTATGAGGGTTTATAAATTCCAGAAAAATTAGTATAAATTTTTATAATTAACAAGGATCATTATGGTACTTTATTTTATGTATAATTGAGCTTTTTGTTTATCTCAAAGAACTCAGTGTACAGTTTGATTTATTTATTGAGTAGTTACGACTTGCAACGTTTTGTGTTGTTTTGAGTTATTGTAGTATTGGACCACCCCCTACACTAGTGTAAAGACTCTAGAAAATTAGTTTGGATATAGTGGCACTCCACATTAGATTTTTATGTTAGGTCCCCACTTGGCTAGTATCCAGTTAGGAGTCGTGTCACATCACTAGTGTAATCTTGAACATAACTTAGATGCTGAGTTTATATAACATTATTGATAGGACACCGGACATCTATATCTTCGTACTAGTATTCTTGCTTTGCTCGAGGCAAGTACATCTGCAAACTCATTTACTGTCTTTTAATGCTAGAACATGTATTAACCCTGTTAAAATACTGATCCTTGAGGTAGCAAGTTAAATCTTCACATGTTGTATTACTTTTAGTACCTGCTATGCTTAGGACAGTTCTTATATCTTCACATGCTTCTTACTGGTTCTCAGTACACGTTTCACTATGCTTTATACTGCTATCAGTACCTACCATGCTTATACTGCTCCCAGTATCTTTCATATGTTTTATACCGTTCTCGTATCTCTCACATGTTTTTACTGTTCTTGTATCTCTCATATGTCTTTACTGTTCTCATATCTCTCACATGTTAGAATCTGGGTTATGGAGAAACTGATAGTTAAGTACGTGATCATGCCCCCCTCTCCCGTACGTATGTACCGAGCAAGGTTGACATTTTATATATATACCTTGTCGTAGGCGAACCAGCTGTATCTGTATGTATGTACATCTATCGCTTGTTTACTTGTACAGAAGTACATTTTAGATACTTGTACCACAGTACATTTTACACCTATTGACGATCACGTACCTGTTCCAGTTTTAAACATTAGATATACATGTGTCACCTTGACAAATGTATTTAACCGTGATTCCAGTCATACCATGATTCCAGATATGCCATGTTCCCTATGCTACTATGATACTGTGATCCCAGTTGTACCATGAGGCCATGTTTCCAAGTATTTCCTATTTTATAGACTTATCACACCATGTTTCTTGTTGTACATCTCTTTCATTATATATTCAGTACTTTAGTTGTAGAGGTTGTACTTGCTCCCGTCCTGACAGGATAACGTTGTAGGTTCACTTTCCGAGGAGGAAATGCTATGTGATACATGTTATGGCACTGATTTTGAGGACCTGGCCTTAGCTCCAGAAGAGGCACCAGCGGGGAACCTTGTTTAGATATCTTTCTTGTGTTTTGAGACTTAGACTTTGTTTGAACTTATATTTGGATACTGGACTTTGTCTCCAGTTAGATACTTATAAAGTGTATTATTAAGTCTGTACTTGTTTACTTTCGCTTATAGATGCTGTGTTGTGATGAACCTATTAAGTGTGATATTAGAACTGTTAGCAGCTTAGATCCTTTATTGTCTATTCTTAGAACTGCTTACTACGCTTTAACCAAGCGTAGGCTGGACATGGCTCGGCCCGGTCCAACAATTTGGGTAACGGGTCATGACATAAACGCTTGTCCTCCTAACCACACTATTATCACAATTATATAAGTCTTTTTTTACCTAGCCAAGCTAAGTGATATCTACCAATCTGTCTAATCCTAACTATACAACTGTTTGGACATAATAGTAAATGGGTTGGGCTATGTTTAGGTTCTTCTTGTAGAGGGTCAATCTCTACATTAAAACCACCACGCTATTCTTAATTAAGTGGCTGCTATAAGAGCGTAACCTGGTACGATCATATATTTATTTATATACTGAGAACATCTACCCACCTTTGGTCAAACTACCCCCATCAAACACATGATGTCCTAAAATTTTATAACATTTGCATAGTAGTTGTAAAATTCATACCACTAAAAATCTATGGCATATGGCATCTTTAATCCCCTCCTATCTGTCAAGCAACCAAAATTCAATAAGCAAACTAATTTATACTATAACTTAAGAATTTCTAATAAATTTTATAAAGCACGATCATTCGTCACTCCAAAATTAGAAGGGACGAAAAGCAGTGACACGAGAAAGCAAAGGAAGAATGGTCGAGAGTAATCACGAAGTTCAAGGTTGGTAGAGAAATTTTTAAAAAAAATTGTCAAGACAGTGTGGATTGAGATTTCTAAGGATTTAATCATATTCGCAGGCCCGCTCGGTACAGTAACGTAACCGAAACGGCAAACTTGACCTGTATGGGCCACTAAAAAATGTAATGCTCCAGTCCCAAAATACGTAGGACTAGGAGATCGTATACACGCCAGCTACGTATCCAGAGGACTCCAGCCCTGCTCGAATATGTATAAGCTGTCTAGACTATGGTAATAGGTCTAATCATGGCAAGTCAGAACTAAATCTCAATCCACATAAAATGATAAACATCAAAAAGGAATAATATAGTTAGTGGTCTGCAACCCACTATCATATGTGTTCGATTGGACCTGAATAACAGATAGGTCAATAAAGCTAGGCTACAACAATAGTAAAAGAAATGGTAATAAATATAAAATATAAAAGAATGATAAAGAGTACCACTATTGATACCTGAATCCTACAGACAACCATCAACCACCTCCCTATTCTACGCAGTCGCTCACCAATAACCTAGAGAGATCACCAGGTCCTCAGGAAAATAGTAAGATACATAAAAATATGCCAAATATAATAATACAAATATGCAGAGAACATAAAAATAGTAGTGAACGAATCAAGTGAGACACAAGGAGACTACGACACAAGGAACCTAAGATAGTAGAACTAAGAAACTAGCATGCCATACTAGAAGTGTGGTATTAGACGTGACACAAGTAAATCAGGGTAAACTGCAGCTCGGTGGGGACTCACGGTCCTATAGATGGCATCTCAGTGGGGGCTCACAACCTATAGTAAGCCTCTATCACAACTCGGTAGGGGCTCACAAACGAGGTGGTCAGGTATAGTCAACGTCTAATAACAGGTCAGGGTCAAGTCTGTAGCACCCAGTTTCTAAAATAAGGGTAATTTTGAACTTTTGTATATTTTAGTTATTTAATAATGATATTTAAATCATATTATAATTTTTGATGATTTTTAATCAATTTAAAACTATTTAAAATATTGAATTGTGATTTTGATGGTTAACTAGTTAAACCCTAGTTTGGCTAAGCCTAGAGACTAACCATGACCAAGGGAGCCTAGTCATGTGATTAGGATGACTAATTAAAACTTTTTAGCCTTAGGGTATTTTGGTCATTTTTGACTTATTAATGAAAATGAATTTTGATTAATTAAATATTGTGCTAATCTTTTAGTTAAGCTTTAACCTAGAAGTTTAACCTAATTTAGATTAGTCTTGAGGTTAGAACATTCCTACTAAGTGCCAAGGTTAGTAATATCTAGATATTATAGTAGTAAGATATTTTCTTAGGATATTTGTGAAAAAGAAAGCCTTATGACTAATTGAACCAATAGGAAGGCTTGGAATTGGGTGGACAAGCCCTAGCCACTCATCTACATGTAAAACTAACCCTAATTCATCTAATGACCAGCCATCAAGTGCCCCCTTCCTATAAAGAATCCTTAAGAAAACCCTTGCCTCTTTTTACCTCTCAATAGAACCCTAATTTGTTCTTCCCCAAACTTAAGAGCTTTCCTTTTGATTTTGATCTCCAAGTCCCTCCATTCTTCTTCCAATCTTCCAATATTTCTTCTCATTCAACCAAGGAGAAGGTGCTAGCAATGATTGGGAGCAAGGAGCAAGGAAGGGTGTCCATTTTGGAGGAGCTTTCGTGTCGGAATCGTGTCCTTTGAGCGTATCATTGGGATTCCACTCCCAATAGATAAAACCAACCCTCTAAATTGATTTTCTATACATATTAGTTAGTTTTGAATCTATAGGATCCACCCCCATGCATGTACCCCATTTAGATTCAAATTTGAGGCCATTTGGAGCTCTCTTGAGGATTTTAGATATGTGTCTTGGGTCATACTTGATATATCCCAAATTAGGACACCCCATGTGTATGTATGTATGATAATAGCTTAAATAGATATTTAAATTCAGTTTTAGAATGGTTAGAGAGTGGATTGATCTTAGTTATGATGGTTAGAATGAGTTTCATTTGGATAACTATATTGGTATCCAAGTACCTTGGCCTACATGTGTTTCTTTTGTCCAAAACAACTCAAATTCGTCATAATATTCATCCACGTTTTTATTAACCAAAGCAACTTAAAAATGTCATAACTTTTAGCTTAGAACTCCGATTTATCTCTCATTTTTTTTAAAAGAACCGTATCGAAGTTAGCTTTCCAAATATACCAAATTCGTTTTGAAGCTTTCTGTAAAATTATTTGAGTGTCAGTTGTACGAAAGACAAACGTGTTTCGATATTTTTGCGATTCCGGGAGCTTCCGGACACAAAAATGCGATCCGTTTAAAGTTTCGGAAAGCTAACACAAAGGGCTACGAATACTTTAATCCAAGAATTTAGTGAAGGCCCAATTGATATAGTATTTGTTTTAAGTAGAAGAGTGACTATACGATATAGGCATTTTGTGTAACCTATGAGCCTATGTAGTATGGATATTAAATGAATATAGAGTATGTAATACATGATATGTTAGATGAATAAAATGATATATATATGATATGTATCCTCTTTACATTAATGTATATATATGGTTGTATGCAAGCATGTAGAAATGCAATCAATGTAATGTATGTAAGCAATGCATAAATGCATGAATGAAAGAATGATATACAATGTATGCATGAAAGTATATAATGAATGCTAGATACGAATGCAAGGTATACATGTAATGATAGATATGAATGCATAATGTATACATAATGTAATGTAATATATAATGATAGCATGTATGGTAATGTAGAATATATGATACAAGTATGTATATGTCCACTATTTTCCCTTTTCTTTACATTTTTCCTTTCCTTCCATTTCTATTTCAGTCTTTGCCCATTTTTCCCTCTTCTATTTTTACATGTTGTATACAATGCATATAATGTATAGATGCACGTAAGTATGTTATATGCATGAAGGACATGTATGTAATAAAAATAAGTATATGCATACAACTTAATGATATGTGAATGGATATAATGCATGAACTGAAGTATGCATGTATATGGGATATGAATGAATGATATATATATATATATATATATATATATATATATATATATATATATATATATGTGTGTGTGTGTGTGTTAAGGTAATGTAATGTATGTATTCACATATATTTTGAGTTAAATATATGAGTTTGTATGCATATATTATATGTATGCATGTATGTAGAATGAATGTAATATATATAATGTAGAGTATGCATATATGAATATAATGTATGCAAGTATATAATGTATTCAAATTTGTATGTATGCATCTATGTATGTATGTATAGGTCATGAATGAATGCAAGTATGCATATATGATATGTATGTAGGCATGTATGCAATGTATGTATGTATACATGATATGTATGTATGCATGTATGCAATGTAAGTATGTATGTATGTATTTCTATAAACTGAGTTAATCAATAAACTTTTACACACATGCATTCATACATCATTTAACACCATGTATCCCATGTCATACACCTACCTATCACTAAATCTGAGAACATTAACACATATCATTTCACACACATGTCACACACACACTCACTTACTCTTTTACCTCTCCTTCGCTCTCTCTATGTATATATATGTATGTGCCTATATATATAGATTTCCTATATATATCTTTGTATATAAATATATGAATGTTAATAATATATATACATTATATGACTAAGTTTGTGCGCCTTGTTAGCTTATGGCTTAGTTTTGTGCTTGATTTTGTAAGTGACTTAGGCTATGAGTTAGTAGCTATCTGGGATACTTGATTTGCATATACTTAGTTTGTTTAGACCTAGAATTGACTAACCTAGACTAGTTGACCATTGTTGACCCAACCCTAGCTAGTTTGACCACAGTTGACTAGAATTGACCTAGTTTTGACCTAGATTGCATACCACTCACTAGAAAACCATGTTTGACACTATCTAACACCCATTTAACATATGTATCTCATCTATAGGCTTTGTGACTCCACTTTGAGGCTCGGCTCACATTCATTGCTTGGACGGCAGGCGAGTACATTCTCTGATAGTTTTATTATATTGATATATCCTGTGATGCATGTTATATTAGTGTTCTATCTTGATTCTGACACGATGGACTCACAGATTGGTATTTTATGGATTCCTTGATTGGAGATATGTGGTTTCATGCCTATCTTGAATAATATAATCATGACTAATGCATCCATCGTGACTAATGAAATGCGTGTCAAAGAACCTATATTCCATGTGTACTAGTCGGGCGGAGAAATACCTAGGAGACATGTGAACATACCCCTTTCTATCCTATTGGTCTTTCGTGAATAATAGCGGCCACACACGTAGGTGTATGGTTTGCCGGATATATCCCTCTAGCCGTTCACATGTCAAACTTGGTATTTCAAATCACTTGTCTTAACACAGTTTGTCTGAGTTGTCTACAACATATCTTGCATGACAGGTTTACTCATTTTTATATATATGCCTGTTTCTCATATGATCTTGTACACTTGTCTTTTCATTATACATTACCTCTACAACTTGATCATCAAGAATTCTATTATTATTTCATACTCATAGCGCTTGTCAATTATTTTAAACTGTTACAGGTGATGTGCTCGTTCCTGTCCTGACTGGACCTGTTGAAAATATTACAGATGCTTACCCCGAGGACACTTGCCCTACTTACTATGGACCAGAAGATGGCTTAACTACCTTTAGCCCCAACACTCAGGAGTGATCGGAAGACTAGCTAGTAGACTTGGTTTAGTTTTATGTTTTAGAACTTGAATTGTAATAAGTCAAGATCTTGTTGTTATGAGATTATTATTATTTAGTAGTTGGTTTGTTGTTGTTATTTAGTCTTAGTGATAACTTCTGTGTTATCATATCGTTCTTAGACTATGATTGAGATTTTATTATTTCTATACTTGTCCTCCGTTCGGAGTTGAGATTTGACAAGTACATTATATAATTGCATGAGTTGTTGATTAGATAGTAACCTAGGACAGCGTTCTACCGCCGACATTACGACGTAGGCTGGACGTACCCACTTTTCGTGCCCTACACTGGGTGCGGGTCGTGACAAAGTCAAACAAGTACATGTAATCAAATCGAGTCAAGGTCAAGTCTAAGTGATGAAATCAAGTCAACACACTAGAATACAAAAAACCTAAACTATTATAGTGAAACATGGACCGAGTAGATAATATGAAAAGGAAAACATGTAGCATATAGGAAAACATGTAAAGAAAACATCATGAGCATGTACAAGAATCATATAGTAATACAAGAAAGAAATAGACATGAATTAGAATGACTGGAATTAAAAATGCATTTTATACTGTACAAGTTGGCAAGGTATACTTGCCTGGTGGTAGCGCGTAGAACCAACAATATCCAATCACTCATTGAGCTACAAAAGTCAAACTCCCACAAATGTCTTCGGTTGATGAAATAAACATCACCAACGTTTTTGGTATAAAAAAATATTTACATTTGACTACCCATATGTCCAATTCTGGACACGGGCAAAACGGTAATTTCGGACCAAAATAATGTCTGCCGTTGGACCTACTTTGCACCGAAAAATGTGCCAAAGCCTATGGTCTCTAAAGTCGACAAAATACCAGTTTTTTGACACAAATTCAATGGTATGTTTAGATTTGGATTCCGATAAGCTGTGCACAAAATCGGTCGTTGAGTCGCGAGTCGTAGGCCCGCCAAAATAGCGTTCCGGTCGACCTTCTCAGAATCGGACCAAACTTGGCTCACAGGACCATAAAAATGACACGAGTCCAGCAGCACCAGTTTCGTCTCGAGATGATAAACGTTCACAAAGTAATTAGAGTTTTTGCAAAGGGGCCTATACGGTATACCTTGACCGATACGCCTTGAATTCGTCGCATACACACAACCAACTAGAGTTTTGTCAAAGCCCACACGTCCGCAACATCCGTACGCACCTTTAGATGCTCACGGGTTGCGACCAAGTCACCCAGTTTGTCGGGGCGTACGTCGTATCGGTGAATTTTAATAGATTTTAAAACTATTTTAAATAAGTTTTTAGTAATTTTTAAACAGGTTTATTTTGTTGTGTAATCGATGAAATCAAAAATCTGTAAACACCGTTTAGAAGCCGTATAGGTGGTCTTCAAACCTATTCAAGTAGATTTCTAAATTAGTCGATGGATCGACAACTATTTGCCTTCCAAAACGAGGGTATAAACATCAAAACTGACAGAATTTTATGATTTTTCTCGATCTTTCAAGAATTTTCACAACAAATATAGGACGAAATTCAACAAACCATTTAAAGGGTTTATAGGTGGTCAAATAGACTATGCGAGAAAATTTACGGTTCAAAAATAGGACGAGTATATTGGGAGAGAATTGGTGACGTACTGGTACCTACTGATGTTTCCTGACTGCTTGTGCTGCTGCTTGTGTTTGCTACTATCCGCGCGTTTGGCCGGCCTCTGAAGACTCAACGGTGTTCCATGGCGGGTTCAGGTAGTCAGCGAGGTATGTGGGAGCCTGGTGAGCTGCTTAGGCTTCCTTGGTGGAGGGTTCGTGGATTAGTTTTTGAAGAACCTCTTCGAAAACTCTCGTTGGGTTTGAATTTTTTTTCTCTAAGATTTAAATCGATTTATACATCGATTAAATCCAATTTTTTGAATAGGGAGTTGGATAATCTGGAGAAGAATCTAACCTAGATTAGGTTGAAAAAGATTTGGTTTAAAACCATGGAGATTTGATGATCTTCTATCAACGAAATCCCTCGGATTTCATTATAGCGGGGTCAGCCTTCTCTTGGTTTAGCATATCGCGAGATATTGAATATCTTACAATATATATATATATATATATATATATATATATATATATATATATATATATATATATATATAATATAATACTTATCTATGTGCAGCATACATGACAATACCAGTAATAGAAATATTCCATAAAATATTACAAATTGATGCCACACATATTCATTAAGTCTATTGCTAAAGTTTATATAAAAAACTCTATTGATATATACTTATAAGCCTAAGAAAATCCCAAATAATAATTTAATATCAATAACACTTATATTTATATATATAAATATGTAGAAAACATTTATGAGTCCATTGAAATAAAATACGAAATATTTACAAATTTAATAAATATATACTTACCTGGATGTATCTGGACGTACTACCTTTCTACGTGGGTTTAGGTTTGGTTCGGGTCAAGTCCGGGCTAGTTCAACACAGCCGGGTCTCCTAAAAGGTTATAATCTTAATAAATAACTAATTAAATCATTTATAGAGTCAAGTCACAACTTTGACAAGTTTTCCTAGTTGGGATACTGTTATGGCCAAACCTTTCCTAGCATGGCTAAAACACTAGTCAAAGCACACAACGACACTAACCGTGCCGAAATTTCGAGTCGATATGTATCACAAATATATATATATATATATATATATATATATATATATATATATATATATATATATATACAAAATTATATTTCAATCTATTTGGCCCAAAATAAATTCAATATAATTCTACTAAGTCATAGCATCCTAACATGGCTCTACGAAGTGGAGTTGGCTGGGTTAGTGTCACGACCTGCACCCGATGTAAGGGTACAAGTGCATAACAGCGCCCAGCCTACGTCGTAAAATCGGCTGTAGAACGCTGTACTAGGTCACTATCTAACAACTCACACAAATATATAATATACCTGTCATGGGTCTCAACTCCGAATGGAGGACAAGTAAAGATGTAGTATAACTCAATCACAGTCTAAGCACGATAAGACAACACAGAAGTCTATAACTAAAAGTCTAAACAACAACAAAATATAAACTACTAAATAGTAATATCTCAACAAACTCAAATACAAGTCAATATCAACTTATTACATTCAAGTTCTAAATATGAAATCTAAACAAGTCTACTAGCTAGTCTCCCGATCACTTCTGAGAGTCGGGCCCAAAGTAGCTAAGCCATCTCCTGGTCCATAGTAAGTAGGGCAAGTGTCCTCGGGACAAACATCTGTAATATTTTTAACGTATCTAGTCAGGATTGGAACGAGCACAACTCATCTAGAAATCCCAAGTAAATGACAAAGACTATAAAAAAGTTATAGACAGTTCATCATGGAAGTTTAGACAGGTAATGATGTAGAGCAACAGTTAAAGTACAAAAGAAATAATATAACGAATCAGATGATCATGGCAATGGAGACTGTAAATAAAAATCTAGCTGAACTAGAATAGAGGTGATATAAGTCCAGACAGTATAATATATACAAGTGTGATCCCATTGTGAGTCTAGTACAACATGAGTCGAGTGTGATCTCAATCAATATTTTTAGTAGGGTGGTTCGAGTAAGGTGATACCTGTAATGATCCTTGTGATGATCCTAGTATGATAGTTCTAGTGATGATTCTAGACAAAACTCCAAGTGTGTTTTAAAATACTGAGATCGACATGTAAACGGCTAGGTGTAAATTCGGCACATCGCACAATGATCAGGTGAGGGATTGCTATCGTTCGTGTATAGTTCATAGCGAGGTGGTTCGAGTATTAGGAATGTTTATATGTCTATTCAAGTATTTCCTCGCCCGACAAATACAAGTGAATTCATAATCTGACACGTAAATCGAGAACGAGTCCAGCCAGCACATGAAGATGCTTGTAGTGATTCGAGTGGTGGTTCTAGTAATTGAGGCTAGACAAGTAAAGCATGTGTGTCGCATACATGAATTCAGAAATACCAATCCGTGTTTATAACAGAGAATCAAGTAGAACTAACTAGAACTGAAATACACTAATCAACAAGTAAATGAAAGAACTATCAGAGAATGTGCTCGCCTGATACCCTGAAAGACCGATAAATATCAAATGTCCGAACCGGAGTCACAATGTCCTAAATAGAGAAATACATGTTACAATGTGTTTTATATATAATAAATAAAGTTTACAATGCAATATACATGATTCTAGGTCATTCTATGTCAAAGTCAACTCTTGGTCAACTCTGGTTAACCATTCTAGTCAAACTAGGTCAAACCAAAAGTCAACTAGTCAATTAGTCCAGGGTTTAGTCAAACTTAAGTTAATAAGTCATTTTAAGTCTATTTGGGTCAATTCTAGGTCAAGTTTGACCTATAGTTGACTTTGGTCAAGTAACTAGTCAAAGTGTGCCTAATTAGGCCTATAGGGTTATTTCTAATCACAACTAGCCATAGGCTATAATATCCTATACCAATATCATATATATATACACATTCAATTCAATATGCAATATCTATATGTATATACATACAAATATTCAAATATACCAATATGTACGTATAAGGAAAGGAAATAAAAGCAAGTGTGTGTGTGCGTAAGTTGTGAAATGAGAAGGCAACCCAATCTCAGAATGAGATTGAAACTCAAGAACCATATATATATATATATATATATATATATATATATATATATATATATATATATATATATATAAATATATATACAAAATACGTAAGGTAACCCAAAACAAATAAGGATCTAATCCTACATTCAAACTCAACTCAATCTCAGTGATTGAGTATCAATCCAAAATAAAGAACTCAAGTATCAAAACCAACTCAACACAATAAAACCCATATCAACTCACAACCTTGATTGTGTAAACTGGAAAACTGGAAAACAAGAAGGGGTGTATGTTTGTGTCATGCTCGTGTCCAAACAGAACAAAAACAGGGTCCCAATCGTGTCCAAACAGTACGTGTCAGCGTGTCACAGGAAAATAGTGAAGTAGTGCTCGTGCACGTGTGTCGAGCACCGCACGTGTGTCAAGCACCGTAGGGACTCGTATGTCCAACCACGTGTCTCGTGCTCGTGCCAGGGGGTAGCTAGTGTGTTAGGGTACGCGTCTAGGGCTCTGAGTCAGGTGTATGAGTCACCGTATCGCGTGTCCACACGCGTATCGGGGAGGGCGGCCTCGTGCACGCGTGTCGGACCACCTAGAACACGACACACACGTCCATGTGTCACGTGCTCGTGTCCATGGGTAGCCTAGGTATAGGGCTAGGTGTTGGACACCCTGCCTCGAGTCTATGTGTCCTCATGTCCTAGTTATAAACCCGTCAGGGCCAAAAATTCACGTGTGCACCGCAGCCCAAAATCTATGCGGGTGCGATAACTTCGTGTACACTCAACGAAACCTCGTGAAATTTTGTGAGCATGTGGGCAGAGTTTGCCCCCACATGTCCACCAACTTTTAGCCCAGACCGAGTCGTGTCCATCGAGTTATGGTACTCAGATAGCAGGACAGTGCATGGGACAGTGCACGGGGCCTCATGCTACGTCCCCGTGTCCGATTTGGACACAAAAATCATGTCAAAATAAACTCAGAAATAGGGTTTTGGAATCCCCTCATATAGGGCTACAAATATATGAAATTAGTTTTGAAAAACAACAACTTTTAATTATTTGAGGCATTTCATCAAACACATGTTATAATACACCGACACGCATCCGATACACATATCAAACGGACACGAAATCCTACCAAACTTGGTCTACAGGTCTATGGTACCTAGATACATGCTTCTATGAAGAAAAATCAGAATTTAAATAAGTTTAGAAGCATTTACCTATTAAGAGTTGGAATTTTAATGCAAAAGTCTCCAAAACGCCTTGACACCCAAAATCCTACGGTCAAACGCTTCCAATTCTTTGCTAGCAAGCCTCCAGCAACTTCTTCTTCCTAAGGATCGCAACGTAATTCATTTGGTCTGATTTGGATGAGAATTGGAGAATGGAGGCTACTTTGAAGAAGGTAGAAATTAGGGTTTTACAAAAGTGGCTTGGTGGCTACATGTTGTGTTTATATAAGAGGGCTGTGTTGGCCGGCCACATGCTGGAATTTAGGGTTAGGTTTAGTCATAAGACCCAACTACAACTTAAGTTATTTTTAAAGCCTTTTAGCAAATAGCCCACACACCAAAATAACTAAAAACCCTAAAATGAATTCAAAAGGGTTTCCTAATTAGGATTTAATCTCAAAATTTAAATCTAATTGATAATTAAGTCTTCTTATCATGGTTAGTATCTAAACATGGTTATCTAAGGTTAAACCAAAAGAACCACTATCACAAAAAGCAACAATTAAAAATATTAATAAAATAATTCAAAAAAATTACACAATTACCAAACTACCCTTATCCTAGAAAAGTGGTAGTGACAAATCTACTCCCTTAGACAAATTTCGTCCTCAAAATTTAAGATGGTTGTACTCCTTCTAGTTCAAACCCCCGACAATCAAGGTCAAGAAAATTATATCTAAAACATGCAAAACATGGTCCTGCTGGTCGTGATTTCTCAGTCTTGGACATGATCACTACTCTATCTAGCACATCACAAAAATAAGCTGACAGGTACTAATGAAATCATACATCAAGAAGGGGAAGAAGAACAGGAAAGACAGACCTGCTAACCCATCACCTGCAGCGTTGGTCTCCTCGACCATCAGTGCAAAAGCCTCACCCCTCTGGTGCTGGGCATGGTGTTGTACGACAAGTGGCCTAGCTCCCTCTCTCTGACCCTGTGCTCCACCATATGGAGGTACAGTGGGGCAGTCTTGCATCTGGTGAGCAGCGAATCCACAGAATAGACAAACCTTCATCCTCTTCCTACAAACATCCCAAACATGCCCCGACTTCCTACAGTAGGCACAAGTGGGCATCCTCTGATCCTGTCCCCGAGGCTGATGCTGTACCTGCTGAACTCTAGCTGGTGTCTGCATCTTCTGCGGCTGGTGTTCTACCTTCTGCACACAAGGGCATTTCGTACTACCACTAGCTCCTCCTGAATCCTTTCGGTCCCTCTTGGACTTGAGCTCCAAGTCATCCTCTGCCGCCATGGCTTCCGACAGAATCTCCTCAAAGGTAGTATCTCTGTCACTCTTGGTCAAGGACTTGACTTCCTTGACCAAGCCATTCCTGAACCTCCTAGCCTTTGCCGTCTCGCTAAGGCCCTCAACGAATCTGCCCAGACGGTAAAACTCTCCCGCATACTCCTCGACGGTCCAGTTCCCCTGAACCAGACTCTCAAACTCCATCTCCAGTGCGCCAAGTGCTGTGTCAGAGAAGAACTTCTCCTTGAAGAGCTTCTTTAAAGCCTCCTAAGTCTGCCCCGTTGTACCAACCCTGGGGTCGGTCTAGTACCATGTATGGGCAAGGTCTTGTATCTGGCTGCCCGCTGCCTCTATCTGAATCCCAACTGGTATCAATGCGAGGCAAAAGATCTTCTCTATATGTTTGATCCATTCGTCGACATATAGAATACCCTCAGTACCCTTGAATTATCGTGGTCGTATCTTCTGAAAGTCCTGAATGCCCGGGGTCCTCGGCTGGTATTGTTGCTGTATCTGACCTTCCTGCGGCTGGGCAATCATCTTCTCTACTGCTACCATGGCCAGCTGATGGGCATTGTTGATGCCCTGTCTCATATCTGCCGACTGGCGCTGCTGAGCCTCCATCATTTGCTGGAAGAGGGCAAGGAACTGCGCCACGTCAATTATCCCCTGAGGTGGTGGTGGAAAAACACCTGAGATCCCCGGGGTAGTCCTCGAAACAAGTGGAGGAACACACCCAGAAGCTGCAGAAGCTCCCACACGAGCAAGAACAGAAGGAGCTGTGGTCCCATGGTCCTGCTGAGTCAACCGAGAAGTGGCAGACCTCTCAGTGGTATCCCTTGGGCCAGAGCGATGCGATCGTGTCTTCACCATCCTGAAGACAGATCAAACAAAGAAGTCAATTCTGAGCGGGAAACAGTATAATCAAAGGAGGATAGTTTTATTTCAAGGAAGGCAATTATCAGCAAGAATTAGATAGCAGGAATTAGATAAGAATTTTTCCTAACCGTGATTGAGTACCTCTTCGCTAAAACCTATTCCTTAAATCCTATCGCAGGCTCGTAGCAATACAACTAAGTCGTCGTACTACCACGATATCGCACTAATACGACTCTTGACCTGCATGGGCCACCACTAAAAACGTGTCACGATCCGCACCCGGTGTAAGGGTACACGTACATAACAGCGCCCAGCCTACGCTGTAAAATTAGCGGTAGAACATTGTACTTGGTCACTATCTAACAACTCATATAAATATATAATGTACCTGTCATGGGTCTCAACTCCGAATGGAGGACAAGTAAAGATATAGTATAACTCAATCACAGTCTAAGCACGATAAGACAACACAGAAGTTTATAACTAAAAGACTAAACAACAACAAATATAAACTACTAAATAGTAATATCTTAACAAACTCAAATACAAGTCAATATCAACTTATTACATTCAAGTTCTAAATATGAAATCTAAACAAGTCTACTAGCTAGTCTTCCGATCACTTCTGAGAGTCGGGCCGAAAGTAGCTAAGCCATCTCCTGGTCTATAGTAAGTAGGACAAGTGTCTTCGTGGCAAATCTGTAATATTTTCAATATATTCAGTCAGGATTGGAACGAGCACAACTCATCTAGAAATCCCAAGTAAATAATAATGACTATAAAACAATTATAGACAGTTATATTGATGAAGCATGGAAGTTTAGACATGTAATGATGTAGAGCAATAGTTAAAGTACAAGAGAAATAATATAATGAATCAGAAGATCATGGCAATTGAGACCGTAAATAAAAATCTAGCTAAACTAGAATAGAGGTGATATAAGTCCAGACAGTATAATATAGACAAGTGTGATCCTAATGTGAGTCTAGTACAACATGATTCGAGTGTGATCACAATCAATGTTTCTAGTAGGGTGGTTCGAGTAAGGTGATACCAGTAATGATCCATGTGATGATCCTGGTATGATAGTTCTAGTGATGATTCTAGACAACACTCCAAGTGTGTTTTAAAATACTGAGATCGACATGTAAACGGCTAGTGGTAAATCCAGCACATCGTACACTGATCAGGTGAGGGATGGCTATCATTCGAGTATAGTTCACAGGGAGGTGGTTCTAGTATTTAGGAATGTTTACATGTCTACTCAAGTATTTTCTTGCCCGACAAATACAAGTGAATTCATAACCCGACACCTAAATCGAGAACGAGTCCAGCTAGCACATGAAGATGCTTGTAGTGATTCGAGTGGTGGTTCTAGTAATTGAGGCTAGACAAGTAAAGTATCTATGTCACATACTTGAATTCAGAAATACCAATCCGTGTTTGTACGTAACAGAAAATCAAATAGAACTAACTAGAACTGAAATACAGTAATCAATAAAGTAAATGAAAGAACTATCAGAGAATATACTCGCCTGATACCCTGAAAGACACTTGGTCAACTTTGGTCAAGTAACTAGTCAAAGTCAACTCTTGGTCAACTTTGGTCAACCATTCTAGTTAAACTAGGTCAAACCTAAAGTCACAATATCCTAAATAAAGCAATATAGGTTACAATGTGTTTATATATAATAAATGAAGTTTACAATATAATCTACATAATTCTAGGTCATTCTAGGTCAAAGTCAACTCTTGGTCGACTTTGGTCAACCATTCTAGTCAACTAGGTCAAACCTAAAGTCAACTAGTCAATTAGTCCAAGATTTAGTCAAACTTAAGTTAATAAGTCATTTTAAGTCTATTTAGGTCAATTCCAGGTCAAGTTTGACCCATAGTTGACATTGGTCAACTTGGTCAAATAACTAGTCAAAGTGTGCCTAATTAGGCCTATAAGGTTATTTCTAATCACAACTAGCCATAGGCTATAATATCCTATACCAATATCATATATTATACATTCATTCAATCAATCATATCTATAGTATATACATACCAATATTCAAATATACCAATATGTATGTATAAGGAAAGGTCAAGTGTGTGGGTGTGTGTGTGTGTGGGTGTGTGAAGTTGTGAACTGGGAAGG
>JANAVB010010895.1:0-66534 GCA_029216955.1 Iris pallida
GTAATAACATGACCAAGAAATGATACCTCCTTGAGAAAGAAATCACACTTGCTAAGCTTTGCGAAAAGTCACTCATTCCTCAATGTTCCCAAAACTATCCGTAGATGGCTCATGCTCCTCTTGACACTTGGAGGAAATCAAGATATCATCTATAAAGACTACTACAAATTTGTCCAAGTAATGGTGAAAGATCTTGTTCATTAAATTCATGAAGACTGCGGGAGCATTGGTCAAACCAAAAGGCATGACCAAGAACTCGTAGTGTCCATACCTTGATCGAAAGTCATCTTTGTAATGTCTTCCTTCTAAACCTTCAATTGGTGATAGCCTGATCGTAAATCAATCTTGGAGAATATTTTTCTCCACTCAGTTGATCAAATAGATCGTCTATACGCGACAAAGGATACTTGTTCTTTACCGTCACTGCATTCAATGCTCTGTAGTCAATGTACATGCACACTGTCCCATCTTTCTTAGGCACAAAAAAATGGATGCTCCCTATGGTGATGCACTAGCACGAATAAAGCCCTTCTCCAATAAGTCATCAATCTGCGTCTTCATCTCTACCAACTCTTTGGGCGCTAGTCGATAAACTCGAGATGAAATAGGCTCGGCTCCCGGAATAAGCTCAATAGAAAATGTCTTAGTCAGGTGGCAGTCCTGGCAATTCCTCGGGGAATACATCCTCGAACTCGGTGATGATAGGGTGCTGAGGGGTGTCTTGCATCATCATGTGAGTCCCCGACGCGGGTGCATCACAACTCTTTTCGTCTTCTTTGGTGAACTCAAACTCCGCCGCATTTGGTGGTCTAAAGACAATACTGCCCCTGTGGTAGTTTATGAGAGCGAAATGCTGGCTCAACCAGTCCATTCCAAGAACCACATCAAATGTCGACATAGGGAATACAATAAGTCATGTCCTCATCTCTCTACCACTTATTACTACAGGACAAAGTCCACAAACACCCCTAACAGGTATAACTCCTCCTCTAGTGAGGATTTTAACATTCTTAGCTAAGGGTGTGATGGGAATGCTGTGTCTAGGGGCAAAACTTGTGGCTATAAATGAATGTGTGGCTCCAGTATCAAATAATATAATAGCAGGAAGATGCAACTAAAACCATACCTGCTATAACCTCTGCCTCTGTCTCTATATTCTCAACAGCTAGAGAGAATGTCTTTCCATGGTTCTGTCCTGGGCCTTGTGGTACTGTACTGTCTGTGGTGGTAATGGTGGACGAGGTGCTGGGGCTGTAGGCCTCTGGGCCTGATGTGCATGAACCAGAGCCTGCTGCTCAGGACAATATCTGGCCAAGTGCTATCCTGATCCACATCTCATACATAAGCCCAAACGAAGTCGACAGTCATCTCTGACATAACCCTGCTTTCCATAATATTGACAAGTGGGCTTCTAGTAGGGAGTTGTCCTCTGCTGGTACTGTCCTGTGGTCCTTCTAATAGGTCCACCATAGGTAGCTCTAGTCGGTGTAGATGCTGGTGTGTGGTGCCTCGATGTCTGCTACTGCTCCTTACGAAGAATCTCCTGAGCACGAGCTTCTTCCAGGACAACTGAATAGGAGACTCGAGACTGGGTAGTCGTATAATACTTGAGCTCTGGTGCAAGCCCCTGGTAAAATCTTCTTACCTTCTCTAACTCTGTCGAAATCAATCCCACACTAAATTTACTCAGGCGATTGAACTCTGAGTCATACTCATCAACTGTCATATTTCCTTGCTTCAGATGAAGGAACTGGTCGTAGAGACCATCTCGAACATGAATAGGGAAGAATCTCTTATAAAATGCATCATAGAACTGCTTCCAGGTGATCCCAGTGCCTAGTCGTCTCTCTTCCGTCTTCCACCAGTAGTGAGCAATATCTTCTAACAGTAGGTCCACTTGTCATCCAATCTCGAGCTGGCAACTGGGATGCCTTCAGTAGCTTCTCTGTACTAATAAGCCACTATGATATCTCTAGTGTCTTTTTTGTTCCTCTAAAGGCCTTAGGGTTTATATCTATAAAATTCTTGATAGAGCCTTCAAAAGGATGCAGCCGGTGCTGGTGCTGGTACTGGAGGTGGTGGTGGAGGTCTAGCCAATGCTGCCATCATTGTCTGTCTCATCAGCTCAGTCTGCTGCCACTGAGCCTGCATCATGGCGTACATAAACTGGGAAGTAGGGCTCCCATCAGTCGGTGGTGGAGGTATCTGAGGTCCCGACTGTGGTGGAAACTACTGAGGGAATGGTGGTGGTGGAGGCAGTGGTACATTCTCTTCCCGTGGCATGGTAGTGGTCTGCCCAGCTTGGCTGACTGGGGGTGCTACGATCTCTGGGTGTACCGTCGTTGGTGTCGTAGTAGGCTGCGACTGTCCTGGCTGGTATGGTGTCACTGGAGTCATTGGAGGATTATGTCCCTTCGGAGTAGCCGCTTCACCAGATGTGAGGGCTAAGTCAGATGTGCGTCCGCTTTTTAGATTCATACTGTTGGCACGAGGAAGATAGGTTGATATTAGGAAAGATTAGATGTGTGGTAAATCAATTAATCGAAGGAATTTGAGAAGAAGTTTGGATGTCAAGGAACGTAGTAGTTCTGGATGAGATATTTCTATTCCTATATGCAGGCTTGTTGGGCACAGTCATGTAACCCAACAATATTAACGTTGACCTGCATGGGCCACCACAAAACATGTAACGTCCAGTCCCAAAATATATCGGACCAAGTACGTAAACATGCCAGCTGCATATGTACGAAGAATACACCAATATATCGAATCCTCATATATGCACATAAGCTGTAAATAAATAATCATAGGCCAGAATAATATAATCTAATCTTATCACAGCTCAACATAGAAGATAATAGAGTCCAAATAATAAATAAGTGTATCAAAAGATAGCCGGGTGAACATGCTCACTCCAAACAGCTATGAAAATAGTCTCATAAGATCGGAGTCCAACCTCCGCAAAATAGAAAGAAAAGAGATATAAAAATAAGGTCCACTAATGTCTCAAATAAGGAATAAACTAGAAATCAGTAGGAACTGCCTCGTCATCGATGTAAGCTGAATCCATTGCCACCCCGTACTCCTGCGGGAAGTCGTCTAATCCCGAAGAGATAACCAGTTCCTCAGAGGGATGTAACAAGATACAAAAAAATACCATGCCATATAACTGATAATATAATAAGAAAGAAAGGTATACATGCAATAGGGTTTCTGACCATTCTACTATGAATATGCAGTTGAGATACAATCCTTCGACGCATGAGCCCTGGCTGAATATAGGATCTGGTATAGTCCCCTCCTGGGCACTAGTGACCAAGCGCATAACGTTCCAAGAACGACAGTGTCCAACCTGAGAGGCTAATCATACCCGTATCTCCAGCGAAGCTTCCGGGTTACAAGGGAAGTACAATCGAAGCTCATACGTCAGGTATTGTTCTCCCCACCCAATGCCTAGTGTCATCATATCCATGATCAAAATAAACCTCTAGTAACCGCCAAGTCTTCTAATATGAAATTCTATTGGCGATTACTCCTATCCGTCGCACATTCTATACACATCGGTGGCCAGTCGACGCGGATACGTGTCCTACATGTGACTCACGACTCATAATAATCAAGTGTCAAGGCCGTATGAGATATACCAATATCCCATGAACAATGGATGGTCTCTAGACTAGGTCCATGCATGAGGAAAATAAAACAAGGAAAGACGACCGATAGAGTCGCTCATACCCAAGTGTGACTTGGACGCACATTAATATACTAACCAAGACAGATAAGAAATACTGAATATAAATAAATAAAAATAAGAAATAAGTAATCACAAAAGAGGTGGCAAGATATCTTGCCTGATGGTGCAAAGTGGCAAGTCCAGAAAATCACAATGTCAGCCAAGAAACGTCACAATCTCCAAACAACTTCGGATGCTGAAACAAACATCAAAAATGTACTCGGTGTATAAGATGATCCCGAAGATGCGTTGCGATCTCGGTTATGTTGTCTTTTACTGTTTTTAATTAGTTTCAACAAGTTTTTAATGTACAGCAAGAAAATTGGCCGACAAGTTGTCGTTTAGAATTGGTTTTAACCGTCCAAAAAATTAATTTTTTTGCTAACTTCGGTTTGATTTTTTGAACCCATTAAATGTTCATGTCGAAATCTATCTGGAGGATCTCGAAGAGGGTCAAGTCTACCTTCCAGAAAATCTTACAGATCAAAAATCAGAGTTACGAGTAAAAAGTTACGTCGTCGGGAAGTAGGGTACCTTGAGTAGGAAAACTGCTTCGTGGATGACGAGGGGCTGACTTTCGATGCTCCGTTCATCGCACACACAACTCCGTTACTGGTGAAACAAACTCGTAGACGAAGAGGGGATATTCTGCCGCAATTTTTGTTTTGGGAGTCTAGGATTTTGAGGTCTGTGGAGGAAGCTATATATACAACAAGTTGGGTGAAAACCTAATACTACTAGGCTTACTATTAAAGCCAAAATGGGCTTTGCACACGGTTGGTGTTGGGGTTGGGTTAGACGTGCTGCAGCAGCAACTGCTTAGGAAGGGGTGGGGGGCCGCCCACTTTAAGTGGGTGGGAAGTTTTCTTTTCTTTTTTTTCTTTTCCTTTTCATTTTTTTTTCTATTCTTTTATTTCCATTTCTTTCTTTTATTTATTAAAAATTCTTTTTTATTTAAAATCTATTTTCTTTTTCTATTATTACTTTTTTAAATTTCTAAATTCTATTTTTATTTATTATTTCTAATTAAAAACTCTTTTCAATAATTTAATATTTTAGATATATTTATATACACAATATTCCACATATGTGTATATATAATATATACACCTTAATAAATCAACACATACACACATACATATACATATAAATATATCATATAAACTTACCCATACTATGTATTAACTTAAGCATTTGCTATTACTATTATTTCACACTCCTAATATTATGCATGCATGTATTTTAGCACAAATTTCTACACAAAACTAAATTTAAATATTTTAATGAATTATGGGGTTTTACAGTTTGCCAATTGGAGACCAATTAGCAGAGCATTGTATTCAGCCACGTTATTGGAACATGACTCGTCTAAAGAATAAGCTCTTTGAATAGCTAATCCTTCTGGTGATACGAGGACGATTCCAACTCCAGCGACAATAGAACCTTTTGGTCCTATTCTGGATGCACCGTCAAAGAATAGACGCCAGGCAAGAATTTCTTCTGAAATCATGTTGGATTCCAAAGTTTTATCTGGAATCTCGTCATAGAGTTTAGATATTTCAAAAATTGGATGAGCTGCCTGGAAGTCAACAAGAGCTTGACCCTTAACAGACTTTTGACGAATATAAACCATATCATATTATGCTAATAATATGGCCCATATAGCAAGCCTGGAATGAGTGTACTGGGCTTCTTCATCAAGACCCGGAGAGGGTTAACTCTAGAAATAACATGAATAGTTTGGCCGGTGATATAATGTCTCGTCTTTTGAACAGCAAACATCAAAGCTAGACATTCTTTTTCTACTGGGTTGTATATCGATGTTTAGCTCTAATCATTGTACGGCTGAGATAATAGATAGCTTGTTCATGACCCTCTTTATTTTCTGAGCTAATAAAGCACCCAATGAATGATCCATTGCTCGAACATACATCAGAAAGGGTATTCCTGAGATTGGAGGCACTAGAACTGGAGGGTTTATCAAGTACCGCTTTATGTCTTCAAATGCTTGCTGGCATTCTTCAGTCCAAATAAAAGACACACCTTTCTTCATGAGTTGAGTGAACGGTCTACAGTGTCCAGAGAGATTTAAAATGAATCTCCTGATGTACGCAAGCCGTTCCTGGAATCCTCGTAGCTTTTTTAGGTTGTGTGGAGGACGCATCTCTTGAATGACTTTGATTTCTTAGGGTCAACGAGTATACCTTTAGAGGTAATAACGAATCCAAGAAATTTGCCACTAAAGACTCCCAGGAATGACTTGGTGGGATTCATCTTGAGTTGATGTTGGCGTATTAGATCGAATATAGTTCTCAAGTCTTGGATGTGGTTTTCCTTTAGACGACTTTTGACAGCAATATCATCTATATAGCATTCAACTGTCTTCCGTAAATGAATACGGAAGATAGTACTCATGGCCCGCTGATAAGTTGTACCAGCATTTTTAAGACTAAATGGCATAACAGTGTAGCAATAAACTCCGAGAAGAGTATGAAATGATGTTTCTCATCTTCTAGGTGCATCTTGAATTTTACTTATAGCCTGAGAATCCATCCATAAAAGACATTCGTTCAAATCCATAAGTATTGTCGATCATGACATCAGTGATCGAAAGAGAAAATTTGTCTTTGGAACAAGCTTCATTAAGGTCTCTGAAGTCAATGCAGACTCGAACCTTCCCTATTTTCTTCAAAACTAGGATAACATTAGGCACCCAGTCCAGATGTTGTTCTTCTCTAACGAAGCCACAGAAAATGAGCTTCTTGACTTCAGCTTCCATGGCATCCATCATGTCAGATTGAAATTGCCACTGTTGTTGCTTGACTGGCCTCGCATTCGACAGAATGTTGAGTTTGTGGATAGCTATCTGGGGATCCAATCCCGACATGTCTTCATAGCTCCAAGTGAATACATCAATGTATTCCCTAATAAGTTGGATCAGTTCCTGTTTATCCGCTTCAGGGAGGCTTTTGCCGACAAATATTGGTCTTGGGAAGGCTTCGTCTCCAACATCGACTTGAACCAACTGATCTTCGATAAGCGGCTCACGTTGCTCAAAGCGAAGTTCCCATTGAGTATCCATCCTTTGTGCCCAAGGATCAGATTCAGAGGCTTCGACAAAGTCTTCATCGTCTTCCGAGAACTCGGAAGTTACCATATTGAAAGATAGAGCCACTCGATGGACGTGCCCTACACTGTGTCTAAATCCCATAAAATAGAGTCAGAAGAGTTGGACCGTTCTTTTTATAGGATTCGGAGGCTTCTGGAGTTCAAATTGGCGAGGTATAGCCCAATCTCTGCTTTATTTTGCTGTAATATTGTTGTGAGTTTCCTTTTCGAGCAGGAATACGAATAGGAGTTCTCCTTCCTTTGCCACCATTGAGACCAGCTTTAAAATTATAGCTCATCTTTTGAATGATATCTTTTGATTGTTGACTATAAAGACATAGTTGAAGTCTTCCGTTATCTTGATTTTCTTCTTCATTATCGAGCGTGCTCTTATCTTTCTTCTTGGAAGGAACTAAGAAGAAGGAGTCGTGCATTGGTTCGAACAATACTTCATCCTAGAGAGGTTGAACTGCTCCTATTGTAAGTGGTTTGAAGTTATCTAACATTTCTAAATAAATCGAGTATATAAAAAATATCAGTATACTGTAAATGAGATGCTACTTTATTGATTTGTACATCATCATTTACAATAGGATTCTTAGCCTTAACAGAAGGCTTAGTAAGGTTGATAACCAGAGGAGGAGAAAGAAAAGGAGAAGGTTGTTAGAACGAAGATCGATAACAAGAGGCTCAGAAGAGGTGAGCTCCTTATGTTCTATTTTTATAGCAGGAGGCTGTTTGTTATGAGAGAAAAGATGGATAGTCAATGTCTGAGAAGAAAATGGACGAGTAGTACGTGCTTTGACTGAGATTATGAGAACATCTTTTGAGGTTTCTTTCTGATCTTCCTCACTATCCATCGCCAATAAAACCTTCATGACCTCTTCCTTGTATATCCAAGAATCAGTAATATGCTTCAATGCCCCTGAAAGGATTTAGGTCAGCTTCCTTCTGGACCTCTCCATTAATGTCTACATATTTAAAGCATTGGTGTAGAGTGGATGGTATAATGTTATACTCATGCAGAAAGGGTCTTCCCAGCAAAGCATTATAAGAGCCATGATTATCGATTACATAGAAAGTAACCTTTGTACGAAGATTGCCTATTTAAACTTTCAGGCGAATCTTCCCCAAAGGTTCACTTCTTCCAGAATTAAATCCCAAGATTGTCGTGATGGTTGATGAAAGATTATGTACAGGAATCTTTAATGCATCAAGTAAAATCTTTGGCATGATGTTGTGCGCAAACCCATGGTCGATCAAGATGTGATCAACCTTCATGGTATCGGCATATCCCGTGAACGAGAGGGCCAGTCATGATGATTATCTTCCAACAATATCATCTTGTGTAAAGGTAATGTTGGGCATCAGCTCCATCATACTATGACAATGAAAGCATGTTACAGGCTCCTCTTCTGGCTTCTTGAGGAGTGTTAGACAAGAATCAGCTTCACTCAATGTTTCTCAAGTTTTCTTCGAGAGACCAAAGCTCAAAAATTGATAACCTTGTCGGGGTATTAGCCAGCTGAGCCAGTATATCAAAGTTATATAGCTTTTCAAGTCCCAGAGCTGGAGTCATCTTTAATACTTTATCAAAGCAGACATGCTGCTTTCCTTTGTTGGCTGACATTGGTTTTGGAGGAGTTGCTTCTACTGGAGGTGATGAAACCGATGGAACATTGACAGCAGGAGAAGATGATGCTGGAGGAAGGTTCTCTTGACCTTCTAAATAGTCTCTCAGGTAAATTCTTCCAGACTTGGTCCCAGTTAAGGCCTCTTCTTCGGATACAGGTTCGAAAGACACCATATTACAACTCTTTGCCTAGATCTTACTTCTGGAAGGTTTCTTTTGGCAAGATGAAGAGCTTGTCTAGTAACCCAAACCAACACAAGATTGGTTGTACGAAAGACATAGACAAAGAGGTACAGGAGATCATTTTCCATGATTCAGGCCGAGAGCCTTTTGCAGATCATATCCCATCTTTATCATTAGTTACGAGACTGTGGACTATACATATGGAAGCACATCTCTAAGTCAACTAATGACAAAGATGGGATATGATCTGCAAAAGGCTCCCGGCCTGAATCATGAAAAAGGATCTCATGTACCTCTTTCACACAACCAATCTCGTGTTGGTTTGGGTTACTGGAAAAACTCTTCATCTTGCCAAAAAAAACTTTCCAGAAGCAAGATCCATGCAAAGAGTTGCAATATGGTGTCTTTCGAACCTTTATCCGAAGAAGAGGCCTTAACTGGTACCAGGTCTGGAAGAATTTACCTGAGAGACTATTCAGAAGGTCAAGAGAACCTTGCTCAAGCTCCGGAGGCTCCTCCAGCATCATCTCCTATTGTCAATGTTCAATCGGTTTCATCACCTCCAGTGGACCAACTCCTCCCAAACCAACGGCAGCTGACAAATGAAAGCAGCCTATCTGCTTGATAAAGTATTAAAGATGACTCCAGCTCTGGAACTCGAGAAGCCGTATAACTTTGATATACTGGCTCAGCTGGCTAATACCTCGGCAAGGTTATCAATTTTTGAGCTACTGCATCTCTCGAAGAAAACTCGAGAAACATTGAGTGAAGCTTTGATGCAAGCTGATACTTGTCTAACACTCCTCAAGAAGCCAGAGGAGGAGCCTATAACATGTTTTCATTGTCATAGTGTGATGGAGTTGATGCCCAACATCACATTTACACAAGATGATATGTTGGTAGAAGATAATCGTCATGACCGACCCCTCTACTTCACGGGATATGTCGATACCATGAAGGTTGATTGTATCTTGATCGACCCTGGGTCGGCGCTCAGTATCATGCCAAAGACTTTACTAGATGCATTAAAGATTCCTGTATATAATCTTTCAACAACCATTACGAAAATCTTGGGATTTAATTCTAGAAGAAGTGAACCTTTGGGGAAGATTCGCCTAAAAGTTCAAATAGGCAATCTTCGTACAAAGGTTACTTTCTACGTAATCGATAATCATGGCTCTTATAATGCTTTGCTGGGAAGACCCTTTCTGTATGAGCATAACATTGTACCATCTACTCTACACCAATGCTTTAAATATGTAGATATTAATGGAGAGGTCCAGAAGGAAGTGACCTAAATCCTTTCAGGAGAATTGAAGCATATTGTACCGATTCTCGGATGTACAAGGAAGAGTTCATGAAGGTTGTATTGGTGATGGATAGTGAGGAAGATCAGAAAGACACCTCAAAAGATGTTCGTATAATCCCATAAAAGGACGAACTACTCATCCATCTTCTTCTCAGACATTGACTATCCATCTTTCCTCTCATAACAAACAGCCTCCTGTTATAAAAATAGAACAGAGAGAGCTCACCTCTTCTGAGACTCTTGTTATCGATCTTCGTCGTAACAAACCTTCTCCTACTCCTTCTCCTTCTCCTCCTCTGGTTATCAACCTTACTAAGCCTTCTGTTAAGGCTAAGAATCATATTGTAAATGATGATGTACAAATCAATAAAGTAGCATCTCTTTAACGTATACTGATTTTTTATTATACTCGATGTTATTTAGAAATATTAGATAACTTCGAACCACTTACAATAGGAGCAGTTCAACCTCTCCAAGATGAAGTACTGCTCGAACCAATGCAAGACTCCTTCTTCTTAGTTCCTTCCAAGAAGAAAGATGAACTTCCTATACTTTTTAAAAAGGAACAGAACATAAGATCATGCTCGATAATAAAAAGAAAATTAAGATAACGGACGACTTCAACTACGTCGTTATAGTCAACAATCAAAAGATATCACTCAAAAATGGGCTATAATTTTAAAGCTGGTCTCAATGGTGGCAAGGAAGGCGAACTCCTATTCGTATTCCTGCTCCAATAGGAAATTCATAACAATATTACAACAATACGAAGTAGGAATTAGGCTATACCTCGCCAATTCTGACTCCAGAAGCCTCCGAATCCGATAAAGAAGAACGGTCCAACTCTTCTGACTCTGTTTCATAGGATTTAGACATAGTGCATGGCACGTCCATCGAGTAACTCTATCTAGCAATATGGTAACTGTCGAGTTCTCGGAAGACGATGAAGACTTTGCCAAAGCCTCTGAATCTGATCCTTAGGCACAAAGGATGGATACTCAATGGAAGCTTTACTTTGAGCAAAGTGAGCTACCTATCGAAGATCAGTTGGTTCAAGTCGATGTTGGAGACGAAGCCTCCCTAAGACCAATATTTGTCAGCAAAAGCCTCCCTGAAGCGGATAAACAGGAACTGATCCAACTTATTAGGGAATATATTAATGTATTCGCTTGGAGCTATGAAGACATGCCAGGATTGGATCCCCAGATCGCTACCCACAAACTCAATATTCTGCTGAATATGAGGCCAGTCAACCAACAACAGCGACAATTTTGACCTGACATGATGGATGCCATAGAAGTTGAAGTCAAGAAGCTCATTGCTTGTGGCTTCATCAGAGAAGAACAACATCCAGACTGGTGGCTAATGTTGTCCCAATTTTGAAGAAAACAGGGAAGGTCCAAGTCTTAGACTTCAGAGACCTTAATAAAGCTTGTCCCAAATACGAATTTCCTCTTCCGATCACTGATGTCATGATCGACAATACTTGCAGATTTAAACAAATGTCTTTTATGGATGGATTCTCAGGCTATAACCAAATCAAGATGCACCCAGAAGATGAGAAACATACATCATTTTGTACTCTTCTCGGAGTGTATTGCTACACTGTCATGCCATTTGGTCTTAAAAATGCTGGTGCAACTTATCAGCGGGCCATGAGTACTATCTTCAATGATCATTTGCGGAAAATAGTTGAATGCTATGTAGATGATATTGCTGTCAAAAGTCGTCTAAAGGAAAACCACATCCAAGACTTGAGAACTATATTCGATCTAATGCGCCAACATCAACTCAAGATGAATCCCACCAAGTCATTCCTGGGAGTCTCTAGTGGCAAATTTCTTGGATTCATTATTACCTCTAAAGGTATACACGTTGACCCTGAGAAAATTAAAGCCATTCAAGAGATGCGTCCTCCACGCAACCTAAAAGAGCTATGAGGATTCCAGGGACGGCTTGCGTACATCAGGAGATTCATCTCAAATCTCTCTGGACGCTATAGACCGTTCACTCAACTCATGAAAAAATGTGTGTCTTTTATTTGGACTGAAGAAGGCCAGCAAGCATTTGAAGACATAAAGCGGTACTTGATGAACCCTCCAGTTCTAGTTCCTCCAGCCTCAGGAATACCCTTCCTGATGTATGTTCGAGCAATGGATCATTCATTGGGTGTTTTGTTAGCTCAGAAGAATAAAGAGGGTCATGAACAAGCTATCTATTATCTCAGTCGTATAATGATTGGAGCTGAACATCGATACAGCCCATAGAAAAAGAATGTCTAGTTTTGATGTTTGTTGTTCAAAAGACGAGACATTATATCACCGGCCAAACTATTCATGTTATTTCTAGAGTTAACGCTCTCCGGTCTTGATGAAGAAGCCCAGTACACTCAATTCTAGGCTTGCTACATGGGCCATATTATTAGCACAATATGATATGATTTATATTCCTCAAAAGTTTGTTAAGGGTCAAGCTCTTGCTGACTTCCTGGAAGCTCATCCAATTCCTGAAACATCTAAACTCTATGACGAGATTCCAGATGAAACTTTGGAATCCAATATGTTCTTGCATGACGTCTATTCTTTGACGGTGCATCCAGAATTGGACCAAAAGGTTCCATTATCGCTGGAGTTGGAATCGCCTCATATCACCAGAAGGATTAGCTATTCAAAGTGCTTATTCTTTAGAGAGTCATGTTCCAATAACGTGGCTAAATATAACGCTGCTAATTGGTCTCCAATTGGCTAACAATTATACATTGAATATCTTGAAGTATATGGAGACTCTAAACTGATTGTCAATCAGGTTAGAGGCACGTATGAAGTTCGTCACCAGAATCTTGTCCCATATCATGAAGTGGCAGTTAGGCTGGCTATCGTTCAAGGGATTCTTTATTGAACATGTACGTCGGGCATACAATATAGAGGTTGATGCATTGGCTAATCTGGCAGCCGTATTAGCAATCCCAGTGAAAAGGCAACACATGATTGTTATCACTAACAGAGAGTTATTTTGCATTGAGAATAACTCAAATATTGAGTTCAGCAATTCAACTGAAATCAATGTCATTAGTGAAGACAGAAAAGCTTCTTTTATTGACTTCATGGTACATGACATTTTACTTGAAGATTCTAAAGAAGCTACAACAATCCGTAGGCGATCACTCCGATTTTATTACAATCATACTTCTAAGACCCTTTATCGACGAATATTTCAAGGTCTACTCTTACGTTGTCTTGCTGGAATGAAGCAAAACAAATACAGAAAGCTCACGATGGTGTATGTGATGCATATCAGCTTGGTCCCAAATTACAAGATCGTATCCGACGTATGGGCTACTATTGGCCCATTATGGTATCAGATGCCATTGAATATGCAAGAAAATATCGAGCTGTCAAATCCATGTAGACTTCATCCACCAACCGTCGAAGTTCCTTCATCGACTATCGTATCATGGCCCTTTGAAGCTTAGCATATGGATGTTGTTGGTCATATCAATCCACCATCGTCTAGAAGACATCGGTTTATACTGGCTATAACGATTACTTTTCAAAATGGGCCGAAGCTATTCCTTTATCTGATGTCAAGGCCAGCAGTGGAAGCACAAGCAATAGAATATAGAGTACAGAAGTGTTCTTAACACAAGTACAGAGTTCAAATTCCTTACGAATTCCTACAGACTTTGAGAGAGAAGAGTAGCGTTGCACAGCGTTACTTAGCGCCGCAGAAGTCCGCTGCCATCCGAGGAGTCAAAGAGCAGAGTGTTCCAGAGTTCTCTGATGAACTTGCTGGTTCCTGGAATCTATTCGTGTAGGACGAATTAAGCTTTGAGAAACGGTGATCATTCACCCCAGCAGGCATCTTCCATCTTTCGTCTGTCATCGCTATTGTTGTTAGCATTTCGATTTGTACCTTCTGTTTAGAAGTGCTAGTCATTTACTACTGTTATGAAATCTTTTTAGATTATCGTAATCCTGAATCCTCCTAGGATCTCTGTAGTGCACCTTCTTTGAAGTGTTGCGTTAAAACGTTATTTTTACAATTGTTTTATTTTCTCAGTTTTCTATCAAAAATTGTGCCCCGGCAATAACAATCTCAAAGCTTAATTGCTACGATGAGAAAACTTTTGTGCTTCACTTGTCAATCCTAACTTCTCTAAGTTAGAACAATTTGATGGTAAGCTCTATCAAAACTAGAAAATAAAGGTTTTTTCAATATTCAGTTCTCAGATGTTGATCACGTGTTTGAGGAGGAACCTACTATTCCAGAAACTGGATCTGCAACCGCAATCTCTGCGGCTACTAAGAACCAGACCAAGTGGAGAAGGGACGATAGCATTTGTAGGCTTATGATCCTAAATGCTATAAAGATTTTTTGCCGAATCTTATTCAAAGAAGACTGATGCCAGAGAGATTTGGGAGTCTCTGGAGAAACTATACGAGGATGATAAGAACCGTAGCAAAATATTTCTTGTTGAGAAATATCACAAGTGGTTCTTTGAGGACGAGAAGCCAATGCTGCCGCAGGTGAAAGAGTTCATGAAACTGTGACAGAAGTTGAAAGATGAGACGATGCCTCATCGACAAGTTTGTTATTGGAGGGATCATTTCGAAGCCCCTGCTGGGTGGAACAGTTCTATGCAAACATGCATAGAAAGAAGTTGGAGATTTCTCTCTAAGATCTCCTGCAGCAAGTCTATGTTGAGGACCATATGCGGGCTCAACTGAAGGTGGATACACTGTCCAAGCAATTGGCTAATGCCAATTTAGTTCATACTAGGGAACCAAGGGAAAGCATGCGGCTTCCCACAGCAAGAAGAAAGACCCTGACAATCTGAAAGTCAAGGGAACTTCTTTCAAGCAAAAGAAGCCAAAGTCTCATTTGGCTTGCTTCAACTATGGCAAGAAGGGCCACTTAAGAGCGAATGCAAGTCCAAGGCCAAGCAATCAAAGCAAGGTGAGCCTAGTAAGGTCTCAATGATCACCGACGTTGTTGCTATGATTGTGCAGGTCAATGCAATAGGGGCTGATTCTGACTGGTGGGTAGATACTGGCCACCTGCCATGTATGTTCCAGCAAGGAGTGGTTCACCACCTATATACCTACTTTGAAGTGGTTATGGTGGCAAACCAGGCACAAGCTGAAGTGCTCGAATCAGGACGGGGTGTTGAAGCTGACTTCTGGCAAGTCTCTGATGCTTCAAGGTGTGAAGCATGTACCTGATATTGCCAAGAACTTGATCTCGGGAGGCCTACTGTGCAACGCAGGCCTCAGGATGGACATCAATGTTGGCCAGATGGTGATGTCCATAAAGGAAACATATTTCGAGAAAGCTTTTTATACCGAAGAATGTTCAAATTTAGCTTGTAAATCAGTCCAATGTTATTAATGCAATCACTTCTTCTGCTTATACTCTTGAGTTGTGGCATAATAGGCTAGGAGATGTTCATTGTAAACGAATAAATAGAATGTCTAGTCTAGGACTTATCTCCAAGTGTGAGGGTAAGGTAGAGAAATGTGAAGTTTGTACTCAAACGAAGATCACAAGGAAACCCTTTCCTCAGTTAATCGAAGCACAGATCTTCTGGAGTTGGTACACTTCAATATCTGTGACTTCAAACAGTTCTCTAAAGGTCGGGATAAAGTATTTTATAACCTTCATCGATGACTTCTCAAAATATGTGTTCGTCTACTTGCTGAAGGCTAAAGACGAAGCATTCGAGAAGTTCATGGAGTTTAGGGTCGAGGCTGAGCAGCAGACTGGACAACAACTCAAGCGAATAAGAAGTAATCAAGGTAGAGAGTACCGGTATCATGAATTCGTATCATTCTGCAAAGAACATAGAATTGTCAACGAGACTACGGCTCCGTACTCTCCTCAATCAAATAGAGTAGCTAAGAGGAAGAACAGGACGTTGACAGAAATAATAAACTCAATGATGTTGACTGTGGGTCTTCTAAAATGCTACTGGGGAGAAGCTGCATTGACGGCCACTTTTATTATAAATAGAGTACCCCATGCAACTTCAGATGTTACTCCTCATGAACTCTAGTTCAAAGTTAGACCAAACTTGAATGTCATTCGTGTGTGAGGGTGTCTGGCGTATATGAAGCTTCCAGATCTGAAGATTCAGAAGCTTGGGACAAGGATACAAAGATGATATTCTTGGGTATACCAAGAAGAGTGATGCTCAAAGATTTCTTGATATTGAGTCAAATCGTATCATTGAATCTCGCAACACAGAATATTTTGAAGACAAATTGTAAGGCACAAGAATATTGTTCTTGCAGATATTCTGGAGAACAATGAGGGTGCACAGGAAACTGAAGTCTTCAATGAGGATGTAGTCCAAGAAGATGTTATTGTTGAAACAACGGTTGAACCAGAACTAGCTGAGCAGTCAGCTAAGCGTGTAAGGAGGCCGAATGACTTCAGAAGTGACTTTGTCACCTATCATATGGAAATAGATCCACTTACCTATGATGAAGCGATGAAGACCAGAGACGTGATTTAGTGGAAGGAGGCGATTGACAATGAAATTGATTCCATTACCTCAAATAACACTTGGGTGTTGGTTGATCTTCCTGAAGGAACTAAACCCATCAGATGCAAATGGATATTCAAGAAAAGATGAAAGTAGACAAAACTATTGACAAGTTCAAGGCTAGGTTGGTAGCCAAAGGATTTTCTTAGAAGCAGGGGATCAACTACTTTAAAACATATGCTCCAGTAGCCCGGATGACCACCATCAGAATGATGATTACTCTCGCAGTGATACATAAGATGGTGATACATCAGATGGATAAAAATGACTTTCCTAAATAGCGAGCTAACCGAAGAGATTTACATGCAACAGCCAAAGGGATTTGTCGTCAAGGGTCTTAAAGACAAAGTATACAAGTTGGTGAAATCCTTATACGGTCTTAAATAGGCTCCCAAGATGTGGCATAAAAATTTGACATGGTTATAAGGTCAAATGGCTACATGGTCAGCGAGACGGACAAGTGTGTTTAAAAGTTCGCTGATGGAAGAGATGTGATCGTTTGTCTATACATGGACGACATGCTTATCCTGGGTACGGATATGGGTTGTGTCACGGAGACAAAGAAGTTCATCTTGAGCAAGTTCAGTATGAATGACTTGGGAGAAGCTGATTTGATCTTGGGTATCAAGATTATCCGAACAGATACTGGACTGGCGTTGTCACAGTCTTATTATATTGAGAAGATGATCACATGTTATGGGTATCAGGATCTTTCAGGGATCGATACACCGTACAGGAGTGATCTGAAGCTGAAGCCTAATTCAAAAAAGCGTCAGGCAGCTGAAGTACGCAAGCGTAATCAGGAGTTTGATGTATGCTACTACTACCACAAGGCCTAATATAGCTTTCGCCGTGAGCATACTGAGTCGTTCACGAGCAACCCAGGCATTGAGCACTGGAAAGCTATGAAACGGGTTATAAGATATCTCAAGAAGACTCAGACATATGCACTGTACTACAGCGAAGATCCGTCGATAGGAAGGCTTCAGTGATGCCAGCTGGTGCTTAGAAGTGGAGAGCAAGAGGTCCAGGTGGATATTTTCACAATGGGTGGAGCTGTTATATCGTAAAAATCGAAGAAGTAGACTATGCTCTCGCGATCATCCATAGAATCTGAGTTCTTTGCACTTGATACCGCAGCAGAGGAAGCAAAATAGTTTTGGGAGCTCATGTATGATCTTTTAGTGGTTGGGGCATAAATATCGGTGATACCGATATACTGCGACAACCAGGCAACTGCTGCGGTGGCATCAAATGACCTCTTCAACGGAAAAGAGGAGTGTGCGGTTGAAGCACAGGGCAGTACATGGTCTCATCAAAAGGGGTATTATTGCAGTGATTGATGTTCGGAGTCAGAAGAACCTGGCGGATCCGTTTACGAAGGGCCTCAAGTGCCAGCTGGTCGATGATACAGCTTATAAAATAGGCTTGAAGGCATTCTGATATTGTGTTATTACATTCCTACTATAAAGTTTTATGCTACTAGTTCAAAGAAATCTATAGGCATCTAGCTTTTGGTTCAAAGGAGGACTATTAACCAGAAGAATATCAGGAACGGTGGGTACTTGTCGTATGTGGCATGGAGAGGTTACGGACCTACAACCATTGTTGTCTACTGTGTTTTCTGCGAAAAATGGATCCTGTGGGAAGGTTGGCTTAAACGCCTTAATGAGTTCTCAGCAGAGTGAATGCCTGGCAGGAATCACGATAGCGCAGTACTACAAAGAGTAAAACTCTATGCTACTGTGGGGTGACTCCACCAGGAGATTTTCGAAAGGAGTAATACCTCGGCTGTATGAGCCAAGTCACAACAGCGTAGCACCGTAAATAGGCAGGTAGCCTAATGCTGTATGTTGAAATGAAAGAGGGTGTAGTCAGCACTATAAAGAGGAGGGGTTCCTCATTACAGTGGCATGACACCACATGAGGTACCCAGATAGGGATAAAGCCTCGGTCTTGCAAGCCATGTCGTTGTGGTGTAACACCGCAATGGAGCCTAAGGCTTCATGCTGGGTAGTTTGGCACTACAAAGAGGTGGTGGCCTCATGCTACAGTAGTATGACACTACGATGAGGTTCCCGATACGGGATAAGGCCTCGACTTTAAGCTATGTTATAGCGGCGTAGCACTGCAAGAAAAGCGCAAAGCGCTTCATGCCATATCTCTTTAACAAATAACTCACCTAGAGTGTATAGACAAAGAGATATCAGGCCATCTCTTGAGGGTAAACTTGTAGAGCCCAAAATTATACATGGCCTTTAATGTGTAGCCAGAAGCACATGTAACTACATTATGTGAGTGAGAAGAATTTCAGCTATGATGCAGAATTTAAGGCTTAGTTCATTCTTGTATTATAGTCTATTGTTTGACCCATACGGGAAGATTCAAGTCGTCAACGACATCTCTCCTAATGCATGATGGACATTTACTGTGGAGAACACTCAAACCCATATATATAGAGATATGTGGAGGATTGTTAGCGTTTGGCCTTTTGTTTTAGAATTTTAGTCCCACATAGGCTAGGCCAAAGGAGTTGTATCTCTATATTAGCTATGCTCTTTTAGAAATGCAACATGTGGTGAAGTGCACATGGGTGTGCCATGTGGGGGTATTTTTCTAATGGAAAAAGGCTAAATCAATAATGAAGCATTCATGCTTTTCGATCTTGGGAAATTTATTTCCATTGGAGCTAAGTCCCGTAGGGGCTTAGCAACTCGAACTCGGGCTCATGGGCTCATGAGGCGTAATATGGCATTTTGTTGGCGCACATTGTACTTAGCACGTCAGCATCATCGCTAGGCACATAGTGCACTTAAGTTGCGCTCGCTCCGCAAGCCTCTTGTGCAGCCGATTGTGCACGTTGTGCGGTTTTGTAGGTTGCACACGGTGTGCAAGTTGCACGCATTGCACGGTTTGCGTAGGGTGCATACGATGTGCAAGTGGCACAAGTGGCACAAGTGGCGCACGTTGTGCAAGTAGCGCAGTGTGTGTATTACGCAGCTTGCGTAAGATGCGTGCGATACGTGTGGTGCAGTGTGGCGTAAGTGGTGTTGTGCGTGCTGTACGCGCAGTGTGCTAGTTCGTGGGTGGCGCAAGTTGCGCGCGCTATGTGCAAGTTGACTCAAATCATGTCTATACACGATTTGAGCGGTTACAGCACGTTCGGACAATTTTTCTTGTCACTCTCATTTTTTGTTATACATATTTTCAGTATACGTGTACGGAATCCCGACCCATATCTTGGCTTGTCTAGCATAGCTTGGCTTGGTTTGGTCTTGGTTTAACTTGGTTTAGCTCGGCATGGTTTATTTTGGTTTTGGTTAGAGATGGAGAAGATTGATATAAATATCAACTCCACTCTCTCTCTCTCTCTCTCTCTCTCTTCATTATTCTTTACTTTTATTAACTTATTCTTCTTCTTCCTCCATTAATTCTCTCCAACCACCTTAGGCAAGTGCAACTTGCTTCATGGAGGAACTCCATTTTTATTGTTCTATTGTCTTTCCTACACGCTTCTAAGGCTCTTTAGTACTTAGCACTTTTGGTTTTGGTGGATTAAAACTTGTACATCTAAGTTTTCTAAAATTTGGTTTTCTTGGGTTTTGATCTCTCAAACTTCTTTGTTTTCAATTTTGATTGTTCCATGTTGTAGAGAATTTGATTTCACCCAAAATGGACCTTTGAAAACCCGGATTTAGATTTATTTTGAGTGATTTATGGACTTTGGAAGTTCATGGGTTCTATGATTCTTCTTTTCGGGTTGGAAAAAAGAACAGTGTGGACGCATGGCATTTTATGCACCCACAGTGACTTCAGCCTTGGGCGCATAGCCCTTTATATGCGCCCAAGCTCCCTCCCTTCTTCAGTGTGGACGTATGGCTTTATATGCGCCCATAGCTTTTACTTGCTTATGCACATAACTTCATATATGTGTTAAGTCATGGTGTTCCTTTGCAGTGGCGCATAGCCCTTATTATGTGCCCACATAGCCAGTATAGATGGCTCCTGACTTAGCTTTTTATGCACCATGTCTCACTCATGTAGGTGCATACATGTGGGCGTATAGACCATGCACTCTGCCTCACGCATGTGGGCGCATGCATGTGGGTGCATAAACCATAGGCGCATGCATGTGGGCGCATGCACTCTTGTGTATTCCTTCTACAGTATATGCCCTACATGATGTGTTTAGTCTTAGGTGCATAGCCTTGGGCGCATGCCACTCTCAGCACATGCATTTTGGGTACATACTCTTCATGACACCCCATTGACCCTTCGTGCCATCTCTGTAAATGTCCGTATTTGTCCCTATGGTCCTTAGTATAAATTGTGACTTTGTTTGTACTATACTTGACTAGTCCTATAATGTTATTTTCTATGTTGCACATGTACTCTGAGCTTCAAACACGATCTTGGTATGGCACGTGCACACTCTAATAACTCCTTAATAGTGGCACGCCATGGTGCACTTACATGAACATGACATGACAAATGACTTTACATGATAACTCTCGATAGTGACCCATCGTGGTGCACTCTTGACAAGTAACGTCACATGAATGGACTTGATAGTGGCCCGCTGAGGCACACTCTTGAAAGTAATCTTGCTAAGTAACTCTTGTCTTGACACCGTAGATGGTTGTGCTTGTAAACTACATGTCTCGTCTTGCATCATGTCTAGGATATGAATTCCTGATTTCCACAGTCAGGATTCATACTGAATTGACCAAGTTAACAAATAGATTGATCAAGTAGTTCATAGTGAGATTCCCCAGTCACAGGTAATCCCGTTATCTGGGCGCTCTAATTAGACTTGTAGCCTGCCGTCGAGTAGGGCACATTTCCAGCACGCTATCATGTGTTGCACCCCCAAGTCACCTAATCAACTCTTTCAACCTACGGAAGGATAACTTGATAGCTGCAGGGCTTGTGACTGTTAGAACATCTCAATGCATCTTGTAGCAATTAGGCTTGTGATAACCCTAGTTAGTTAAAGTATCAAGCCGTACACCTTGCTTGGCCGTGATTGATGGATGGAGTCGTCTAGTCTTATTTAGGTAAGGCCAGTACATGGTTATTTCAGCACGTTACCATTCATGCTTTGCTTTATCGATAATCGGTCAGAGACTAAGTTCTGTTCAGGTGAAGGATTACAATCCTGGTCCTTGTTTAGTTTACAGGTTGTAACTTGGTTACCGGAATAGTCTCTCATTATCTTATCGTTTATCACATTTCCTTTAACTCATGTCTTTCGTTATCATTAGTGTTAGCCCAATGATTATATCATGTTTTTGAATATGGCTAATCAATTAAGTTTAACATAATGACGTCACTAATATTCATGTAATCACTATCATGTTGCTACTTAAATAGCATTGTCCTAAATGTTCTATATCAATATCGCTATGCTTGTATCATATTGGTTTGTTTGTCTAACATGTACTTATAGACATGCAATAAGCATGATCAAGTTTTGTCAAACCAGGACATATGCAATGGAGAAATATTAATGGGCCAAAGACGACGTTATACAAGAAGATTTCTCTGAAGCGCCTAACGACCTATCCGGGTTCTCGCATCGGGGGTTCCGCTGCCGGTCAGCGGACAGGGGGAGGGCAGCGCCCCCCTCAGGGTTCGGGCGAAGCCCCCAAAAGGTATTCAGATTTCCAGATCTGTTTATCTTTGAACATATGCCATCAAAGAAAAAGGCGACTTCAAGTCTGCTCAAATATTTAAAAAAGACGTCATCAAAGGGCTCTTGGTTTTCCTATTTCATTAATGTATTTTTCATATTTATTGAGTCTAGTGCATCGTACTGGCAAATAGGCTACCCAAGAAACATTTTTAAAATATCCTTTTATTTTGAAAACAAGCCTACTTACAAAAGCCCAAACTACTTTCTAACTGCTTAATCTTTTCAAAAAGCCCAAAACCAATTTGCAAAAACCCTAACATAACTCCAACAGAATTCGGCCAGAGTTTGGTTAGTGAACGTTGCTTTTTGAACTGGGTCTTCCTGCAGTTTGGATCCCAACGAGATTTTCTCATAGAGTTCTGCCCGAATTCTGTCCAAATTCTGTCAGAATTTTGCCTTTAAAAAAACTATAAATAGAGAAGATTTCGATCATTTCACCTCACCAATTCACTTTTATATCTCTTCTCTATAAGCCTACTACTTCTTCCAAAGTGTTCTGAGCTATTCATTTTCAAATCCCAAGCCAGTTACAATCCTCTAGTCGATTTGCCAATGCGGTACGGTCTAGAAGCTTCAAAGCAATTGTAATCAGAGGCTTGATTGAAGGTAGACACTTTGCAATTAAAGTTGGTCGAGTACTTCGGATCAAAGCTCGCGTTGTAGATGTTGCAAGAACTTCGGATGAAAACTTATGGTATTTTCCAATAGTGGATTCAACTGGAAGCTAGAGTTCTTCCGACTGGACTAGTCCTCGCAAGAGGAAAACCAGTATACATCCTTGTGTTTGCGTTCGCTCTCTACTCTCTACTTTTCACTTACATATCTGTGATATATATATATATATATATATATATATATATTAATATATATATATATATATATATATATATATATATATCTTGTTACTCACATTTTTAAATAGTTAATTTCTGCTACCTACTTTATTTACCCCCTCTAGAGTATTGCGCTTTACAACTCGTTCCTACAATCGGTCCTACAATTATGTCTTTATGTGCTAATATGCTGGTTTTAGTTCTTAAGTGAAGCCTCCCTTGTGGTACTTGTTTGGGTTCTGACCTAGTTGGTTTTGTATGGCCAGATTTTGGAGTAGCTCCCGAGGATCTCCCAGCCTTCCAGCCAGATGGTGAACACTAGACGCAATCCTTGCAACGAGTGGGTTTTATTTTGCTCTCCCATTCTATTATAAATTATTCTTTTGAGACGTTTAGCCATCGAGCAAGTGTTATCTCATGTTGAATTTACATTACTGTCTTCCTAAGGGCTGTAACATGATTGACAAATCTTAGGGTTGATCATGTATGACTTAAACTCTTGCTAGTCTTCGTATTTTATATGACTAGCTTCATGATCATCGGAATATGTAATATTTAGTACGCCTTACCTTGTATGTCTGATGATCTACCATCTTGTTATATTACTTGCTTGCTCGAGATTGAGACACTAGGCTTGTACTTGACCCTAAGAGACTGTTGGCTTGTAGTTAAACCCTCATGTATCTAGACAGTCGTAACCATATTGCGAGGTGGGGTTCACTTCAATATACGTAGCGGGCTGTGTCCCCCACTCTCCAGTATTCTGGTTCTGGGGCGTGATACTGTTTAAGTGGGGGCCCAATACAGGTCTTGTAAATCAAGATGTGTAAGGGTTTTACTGAATAGATGTCTCAATTAGCACTCACCCTTGATCTCTACTCGTGTCTTCTAATCTTTCTGAAATCTTGACCTGGTCACATGGTTATATCCTCGATCTATCATGGTCCTTCCTTATTGTTCCCTATGTCATTTCTTCAGTGGCATTGCTCCTGGTCCTACCGATCAGTAAGACAGAGCACCTCCAGCGAACCAGCAGCAACCTGGAGACCAAGCCCAGCACTTTGGAGCAGCCTTTCGAGTCATGTATTCCGGGGATCCAGAGCACCCAGTTCAGCCAGTCCAGCATGCGGAGCCTGACAATGGAAACCTGGTGGGACTTGTCAGGGAATTGCTTGTGTCATAAGATCGTTGGGGTGATACCCTGCACCAGACAGTACAAGATGCCATAGGCAGAGTTGGTTACCAAGCGAACAACGCGGCCAACAGCTTCAAGCGTCTGAACCCTCCCTTCTTTGACGACAGTGAAGATGCTATCGGTGTTGATGCATGGCTTCAGGATATAGAAGTTATCCTTGAGGCTGCTAGGATTCCTGAGGAAGAGAAGGTGGCCGTTGTGCGCCTGCAGTTATTAGACTTAGCCCGCAGATGGTGGGCGATGCTAGCAGTTGGATTACCAGCGCCTGTTTTATGGACAGTATTCAATAATAAGTTCCAGATGAAGTATTTTGACACAGTAGCTCGGTATGAACTGCAGACGAGATTTACCAATCTTAAGCAGATGGGCAGGACGGTCGATGGATGCGGTCGATTTTTCTAGACTTAATCGGTTTGCTCCTACCTTGGTGACAACCAAATTGGATCGAGCCCAACGATTGCAGCAGGGACTCCACCTAGAGATCATTATATCGGTGAAGCAGTTTGAGCACCAGACGTTTGATGTCGTCTTGGGAGCAGCAAAGAGGCATGAGTATACTTTGCAGAGGATTGTAGATAGAAGCAGAGGACGGAAAAGGTCTCATGGGCAGATATCCCAGTCATCAGCACCAGTCCCGGCAGCTAGGGCTTTGACTATTGGAGCTCCTAGGAGGACGACCATAGTTTCATCGTTTCAGCATTCGACACTGACGTATCCTCAGCAGCAGAAGCAGAAGTAGTCTTCCGCAATGGGCTGCTCTCATTGTGGGAAGCCAGGACATGTAGTATCAGCGTATCGTAGAGCACAGGGATTATGCTTGGCTTTGGGGCACCGGACCATAAGATAGGGTCATGTAGAAATAAAGCCAGTTTATCGTCATCAAACCAACTAGTCCATCGGTTAGGAGTCCAGCACCAGTGCAGCAGTAGTACCAGCCTCCGAGGCCATTGCTACCTCAGGCTCAACAGTATGCCCAAGCTCAGATTCATAACTGGCAGAGAGGTTTCCCGCAAAGGGGACCAGCACCAAGAGGACAAGGACAGGCTATGGCTCTGACCGTAGCAGAAAAATTGGCATCAAGTGAGGTGGTGGCAGGTACCATTCTTGTCAACTCTTTTCTAGCATCAGTATTATTTGATTCGGGTGCATCGCATTTATTTATGTCTGCACGATTCGCAACATGGATAAGACTGGAGCCCGAGTCATTATCGGTAAGGCTCAATATACTTACTGATAATGGTCTTGTGGGAGTAGATAGAGTCTATTCTTCGTGTCGAATCGTAGTTAGCAGTAGAGAGTTTTCTGCTAGATTGATAGAATTTTCGATGGCCGACTATGATTTGGTCCTAGGAATGGATTGGTTGAAGGATCAATACGCAAGAATAGACTGCCATACTGGCAGGATTATTTTTGGTATTCCCGACGAACCAGAGTTTTCATTTTCCAGAGGCGAAGTAGAACTTTCTCCACCAGTATTGCGGATAGCAGTAACAGTAGCAGCTCAGTTTCCCAGAGTAGTAGAAGAGTTTCCTGATGTATTTTTCGAAGAGCTTCCAGGTATGCCCCCAGAGAGAGAGATAGAGTTCACCATTGATTTGCTTCCAGGGACGGCACCGGTGTCAGGAGGAGTCTATAGGATGGCACCTTCAGAGTTAGAGATCTTGTACAAGATGATTGAAGAACTCAGAACCCAGGGATTCATTCATGCTAGTGGATCACCTTGGAGAGCCCCAATACTTCTTGTGAAAAAGAAGGATGGTACGTCAAGATTATGTGATTATTATACCTTAAACTCTGTAACAATCAAGAATAGATATCCTCTACCAAGGATAGATGATTTATTTGATCAACTCAGAGAAGCGGCAGTATTTTTGAAGATTGACTTGTGGTCATGATACCATCAGATCAGAGTCAGAGAGCAAGACATCTTCAGATCCAGATATAGACATTGGGAGTTCCTTGTTATGCCATTTGGAGCGACCAATGCGCCAGCCGTATTCATGGACCTCATGAATCATATCTTCATACCTATTTGGACCAGTTCGTGATAGTGTTTATAGACGACATCTTGGTCTATAGCAAGAATGAGGCAGAGCATGAGCAGCATCTTCATGTAGTTCTTCAGATTCTCAAAGAGCATCAGTTGTAGGTAAAGTTCAGTAAGTACGAATTTTGGCTGATCGTATTTCGTACTTAGGTCATATCATAACCAGAGGTGGAGTAGAAGTGGACCCCCATAAGATAGTGGCTATAGAGATGGCCAGTACCCAGTATCGTAGCAGAAGTTTGTAGTTACCTAGGATTGGCCGACTATTATCGGCAGTTTGTATCAGACTTTGCTCGGATTTCCGTACCACTGACGCAGTTGACCCACAAGGATGTGCAGTTTGCTTGGACAGCAGAGTGTCAAGGTTCATTTGAGAAGTTGAAGCAAGGATTAATGACGGCACCCATTCTCACGCTTCCTGGGACTGGAGGATTTTAGTTTATTATGACACTTCCGGCAAGGATTGGGATGCATCTTGATGCAGCATGGTAAGGTAGTAGCTTATGCACATCAGCTTCGTGATCATAAGAGGAATTACCTAATCCACGACTTGGAGTTAGCAACGGTGGTTTTGCACTTAAGCTTTGGAGGCATTATTTGTATGGAGATCGGGTGGAGATTTTCACCGACCACAAGAGTCTTAAGTATGTGTTTACCCAGAAGGACCTTAACATGCGTCAGAGGAGATGGCTAGAGCTACTTGTGGATTATGACATCAACTTGCAGTATCATCCTGGGAAGGCCAACGTTGTTGCAGATGCATTGTGCAGAAGAGCCGAAGTTTATTTTCTAACGGTACAGCCAGAGTTGTTAGCAGATCTTCAGAAGATGGGTATTGAAGTTGTTCTTCCTACCAATGTGGATGGATAGTATGCAAGTTTAGTCCAGTACAGTTGAGAGGATTAAGTTAGCTCAGCCAACGAATTCTAAGCTTCAGCGGCTTAGGGCAGAATGTATAGCAGGACGGAGAGCAGAGATGTATTCATGAGGATGGTACACTTTGATATGGAAGGCGTCTTTATGTACCTAGTGGTGACATCAGACAAGAGATCATGGCAGAGGCTCACAATTCACAGTATTCAATTATCCCGGCAGTACGAAGATGTATCGTGATATATGTCAGTATTTTTGGTGGAATGGCATGAAGAGAGAGATAGCCCGGTTTGTCTCTCGTTGTTTAGTTTGCCAACAAGTTAAGGCTAAACATCAGGGACCAGCCGGACTTCTTCAACCTTTACCGATCCTAGAGTGGAAGTGGAAGCATATCACCATAGATTTTGTAACTAGGTTACCTAAATCCCCAGCTGGGAGAGATGCTATATGGGTTGTAGTTGACAGACTCACCAAGGTAGTTCTTTTCTCCTTTAGGATAGGCCAGTTGAAGGACCAGTTTGCAGAGATATACCTCAGGCAAATAGTCAGGTTGCATGGAGTACCAATCAATATTGTGTCCGACAGAGATTCAAGATTTACATCGCACTTTTGGTGGAGTCTCCAGAAGAGTTTGGGGACTCGTCTCAAGTTCATTTCAGCTTATCATCCGCAGACAGATGGTCAGTCAGAGCGCACGATCCAAACTCTTGAAGATATGTTGTGGTCATGTATGCTTGACTTTAGTGATTCATGGGAAGATCACCTGCATCTCGTGGAGTTCTCCTATAACAACAGTTTCCAGGCCAGTATCCAGATGGCGCCCTTTGAGGCCTTGTACGGCAGGAAGTGCAGATCCCCATTAGCATGGATGATGATATAGGCGAGAGGCAGATGCTTGGTCCAGAGATGATTACACGGACTATTGAGGTGGACAGACAAGTTAGGGATCATCTTCGAATTATGCAAGATCGCCAGCGTCATTGGACCAATTCTCATCGTCCTCTAGAATTTTCTATCGGCGACCGCGTATTCCTTAGGATCTCGCCTACCCGTGGCGTCATTCATTTGGCGTACAGAGAAAGCTTAGTCCTCTAGTATATAGGGTCGTTCGACATTCTTGAGCGAGTAGGTGATGTGTCCTATCGTCTCGCTCTTCCGTCGTCGTTACCTGAGGTACATGATGTCTTTCATGTATCCCATTATGAGGTATATCCCAGATCTGAATCATGTCCTTGATCATTCGGAATTGGTTGTTGGTACCACCTTCGTACGAAGAAAGACCCTATCAATATTAGATGGAAGGGAGAAGGTACTCAAGCAAGACTATTAGTTTAGTCCGTATGCTTATGGTCATCCTTTGGGTGAGTCAACGTGGGGAGCATGAGGATGATATCCGATCGCGATATCCACGCCTATTTGACTCATAAGGTATAATATCTTCCTTATGTCTTATGCTTTTAAATCCTTGCTTGCATGAATGATTGCTTGATTAACTGTTAGTCGTAGATTGCCTGGATGTGTAGCTGCTCCGACATCTCTAGCCTCTTGATTAAATTTTGAGGACGGAATTTTTTTAAGGTGGATAGAGTTATCACTCACGTTTTTCATTATATATATTTTCAGTATACGTGTACGAATTTCCGACCCGTATCTTGGCTTGTCTAGCGTAGCTTGGCTTGGTTTGGTCTTGGTTTAACTTGGTTTAGCTTGGCTTGGGTTGGTCTTGGTTTTAACTTAGTTTAGCTTGGTTTGGTTTATTTTGGTTTTGGTTAGAGATGGAGAAGATTGATATAAATATCAACTCCACTCTCTCTCTTCATTATTTTATTTACTTTTCATTAACTTCTTCTTCCTCCTCTATTAATTCTCTCCAACCACCTTAGGTAACTACAACTTGCTTCATGGAGGAACTCCATTTTTATTGTTTCTATTGTCTTTCCCTACACGCTTCTAAGGCTCTTTAGTACTTAGTACTTTTGGTTTTAGTGGATTAAAACTTGTATATCTAAGTTTTCTTAAATTTTGGTTTTCTTGGGTTTTGATCTCTCAAAGTTCTTTGTTTTCATATTTTGATTGTTCCATGTTGTAGAGAATTTGATTCCACCCAAAATGGACCTATAAAACCCCGGATTCGATTTATTTTGAGTGATTTATGGACTTGGAAGTTTATGGGTTCCATGGTTCTTCTCGGGTTGGAGAAGAAAAACAGTGTGTGGGCACATGGCATTTTATGCGTCCACAGTGACTTCAGCCTTGGGCGCATAGCCCTTCATATGCGCCCAAGCTCCCTGCCTTCTAAAGTGTGGGCGCATGGCTTTATATGTGCCCATAGCTTTTACTTGCTTATGCACATAACTTCAGATATGTGTTAAGTCATGGTGTTTCTTTGCAGTGGGCGCATAGCCCATATTATGTGCCCACATAGCCAGTATAGATGGCTCCTGACTTAGCTTCCTATGCACCCTACTTCACTCATGTGGACGTATGCATATGGGCGCATAGACCATGCACCCTGCCTCACCCATGTGGGCGCATAGACCATAGGCGCATGCATGTGGGCGCATAAGCCATGGGCGTGAACTACGTGTAGGCAACTCTAGAGGAGGGGTGAATAGAGTACTTGTGATAATAATGATCAATTAAAAAATTAACTCTATTCAATCCCAACTAGTAAATAATTAAGCAGAGTATAATTGCGGAAATTAAATAGAGATCAGAAAGCATACGCAGACACAGCAATTTTTAACCTGGTTTCCCTCATGGAGGACTAGTCCAGGCCTGAGAACTCTAGCTCAGGATTGAAATCCACTATTTGTGAAATAGCTTTACAACCACGTGCCTTTACACAGAAGAGCACGCCAACTTCTTGAAAGATCGCTGAGGCAAAACTTGAAATTTTCTAAGTGACTTCTTCAAGACTCTTGCACAAAACTTCTAATTGACTCGTACCGAGCACCTTGTAGGCTTGGAAAGTTTTGTGGCTAGTAGATAAGAAGAGTAAGGCTCTTTAGGATGTATAGGCTATAAGAGAGAAGAGATGAGAAGATTGGATGATTTGAAATGGGAGAAAATGGTGCCTATATATACTAGTTCTGGGAGGCAGAGTTCGGCCAGAACTCTGTCCAAAATTCAAAAATTATGGCCGTTGGACAACTTGCAATGAGCAATCCCTAAAAATTAGCTCCTGGAAATTAGGAGACAGAGTTCGGCCCGAACTCTGTGGGGGCAGAGTTCGGCCCGAACTCTGCCTCCTTGGAGATAGAATGCTCATTGGGCTATTGGGCTTTGGCAGTTTGGCTTTTTGTTGTGGGGCTTTCTAGTCTATGGTTGAGGTACTCAGTGCGACTCAACGTACAATAGTCTAGACTCAATAAAAGTATAAAAATTACAGACTTCCGATGACAAGTTCTAGCAGTATTCGTCGAGCAGTTATCGATGATGATTGTCTTACTTGATATGAGTTAGTCGTCTAATTTGTAGCTTTGATGATGATTTATGTATCGAGTTGGATCATGTCAAATATTGATTTGTTAATTATCAAGATTAGGTTGACTGCGATCCAGTTTGGGTCAACAATCTCCCCCATTTTGATAATTGACAAAATTGCGATATTTGCGTGTCGCAACATTCATACCTGGACACATATATAGCTCCCCCGTAGATGGATATTTCGGCTCCCCCATAAATAGAGAAGTCCTGATACAAGTACTAGTCCAAACAATACATAGCACACAAGTATTTATCTAAAATGGTTAAGCAAATATCACATATTTTCCCCTTTGACATTTAGCAAAATAAAATAGAAGCTCCCAAAAAAAATAACCATGGAGAAATATGCAATCACACAACCAAGCTCAAGTCCAACGTAAGAGATAACTAGCAAATAATCCAAATAGAAGCCATATAAGCATAAAGTAGTACTAAGCGAAGAGTTCAACTACATAATCACTGAATGAAAATGACAAAGTGCATAAATAAAAGAAATCCTAAGCATCAGCAGCATCATAAAATGGACCACGGCCGTCACCGAGCACGAAAAGGTCCAGCAGAGTCGGATGGGTCGCTGGCAGAGCGACGAGGATCAACAAACGCTGCATCTGGATCCAAATACCTTCTGACCCAGGTGTCGTCAATACGGTAACCTTCACGAGAAGGGTCCCGTACCATGGGGTAAGACACCGTAGGATGAGTAGCCAGGGAGTACTGGATGTCATACAGTGTGTTGCTGATAGTTGTCATCTGTAAGGTGGTGCGATAATCCATCTGAGTCCAGCGATCATCCTCTAAGGAAACGATCACGTAGCATAGTCTGAATGGACTCAAGTGTAGCAGGTGGCTCGGCGCAGGTTGGCCAAAAGCAGGAGGATCAACCTGAGCATCAGACTTGGAATGCTCCGACTCAGCAGGAGACTCAACAGCTGCTAGAAGTCGTCGTACCTTAGTTAGATAGGCAGGGGCAGGAAGGAACTGGCACTCATCAAGGGGAATATAGAATGCACAAAAAATCATCGGCAAACCATTCATTGGAAGCCTCCAATGATACAAAAATTTATTCATTGAATGTGTTGGGGTCATGAGGTGGTAGTGGATTAAAAAGTGGATGGATTGGATGAGCAAGAGGAGGAGAATGATTGGAAGATGATGCACCTTCACTCATTCTTCTCTTGCCTCTTCCAAAGAGTCTTGGAGCCGTGGAGAATTTAAAAAATAGGAAAGAAAATAGAGAGGAATATGAAATTATACCTCACAAAAATGGAAAAGATGGAAGAGGTCCTCCCAAAAGCTTGAGATCCTTAGTTTGGAAGAAAAAGAGCCCTAAAAGTGGAGTTTCTAGGGTTAGGGTTTAAGAAATTTGTGTTTGGAGGAAGGTGGAAGAAGAACAAAGTGAAGGGATAGGGTTGTCTCTCGGGTTTAAGGTGTTTAGGAGCAGCCAAGCGGGTTAAATCTGGACCGTCGGATCAAAACAATGGGTGACGGAGAATTAGAGAAGGTTCTGTGACCAACGACACAGAGTTCGGCCCGAACTCTGCCTCCATGGGCACAGAACACAAAAAAGTTTGAAATTGGCTAATTTTTTATGGAAATCGAATAGAATTTTGAAAGTTTGAATTAACTAAGTCATGAATGAAATTAAACCATATAAGAAATAAGGATTTATGACAACGACCATTACGATGAAACTGCCATGGGGTAGCTGTAGGGGCCGAATCCCAGCTAGCGGTAGTCCGAAGACTAGTGCACTGTGTCGCTTAGGCTTTTACGCCTTGTTGTCAGAAGGACCCTTTCGGCTTGTACCCATAGCAAGGTCACCATAAAGATATATGTCATAATCGTTATTTATGCAGGCCAATTTATTTAATGAATATTTCATCCAAAATTCCTAATTCACGACAAAGAAAGTTGGAGCGCTCTTCGGCCAGTGGTTTGGTAAAGAAGTCTGATAGCTGATGTTCAGTGTCTATGAATTCTAAATTAATCGTGCCTTGTTGTTGATGATCACACAAAAAGTGATGTCTAATCTCTATGTGTTTAGTGCGTGAGTGACAAACTGGTTCTTGGTCAGATTAATGGCACTAGTGTTATCGCAGAAAATAGGTATGTGCTTGAAACATAAGTTGTAGTCTTCAAGGGTTTGCCGCATCCACAGAATCTGTGCACAACAACGACCAGCTCCGATGTATTCAGCTTCTGTTGTAGATAGTGCGACAAAGTTCTGCTTCTTGCTAAACCATGAGACTAACGCCTTTCCTAGCAAATGACACGTGCCGCTGGTACTCTTACGGTCGACTTTGCATCTCGCAAAATTAGCATCGGAATATCCGATTAAATCAAAGGAAGTGGCTTTGGGATACCACAAGCCTACCGTAATAGTCCTTTAAGGTATCTAAAGATTTGCTTAACTGCGGTCATACTAGCACATAAGCAAACACTGAACTTAATGTCGGGGTGACTAGCAGTTAAATATAATAAACTACCAATCATACCTCGATACTTACGTTGATCGACCGGTTTGCCACTTTCATCAGGTTCTAACTTTGTGGTAGTAGCCATAGGGGCGCTGATCGGTTTGATGATGTCAAGCTCAAACTTCTTCAGCATGTCCTTGACATATTTCGATTGACAGATGAAGACGCCTTGCGAGAGTTGTTTGATTTACAATCCAAGGAAGTAGTTGAGCTCCCCCATCATGCTTATCTCGAACTCATTCTGCATATACATGGCAAATTCCTTGTATAGACCCTCATTAGTAGACCCAAAAATAATATCATCAACATATATTTGTACTAAAAGAATTGTGTCATCAAGAGATTTTATAAACAGTGTAGTGTCGGCTTTTTCTTTTAAAAAACCTTTATCTAGTAAGCAAGTACTCAGACGATCATACCAAGCTCGAGAAGCTTGTTTGAGGCCATAGAGAGCTTTCCTAAGTTTAAAAACATGGTCAGGAAATTTGTGATTTTTGAAACCAGGTGGTTGTTTGACAAAAATCTCTTCTTTGATAAAACCGTTTAAAAAAGCATTTTTCACATCCATTTGGAAAAGTTTGAAGTTTTAAAAATTTGCAAATGCGCAAAGCATCCGAATGGATTCTAGTTGGGCAACAGGAGCATACGTCTCATCATAGTCGATGCCCTCCTCTTGATTGTATCTTTGGGCTACGAGACGAGCTTTGTTGTGAGTGATTGAACCATCCTCGTTTACTTCGTTACGAAAAACCCATTTAGTGCCAATTATTGAGTGGCCAGTAGGTTTAGGAACAAGTTCCCAAACTTGGCTTCTCTCAAATTGGTTGAGTTCTTCTTGCATCGCGAAAATCCAAAATTTATCACTAAAAGCTTCTAAAACATTTTTGGTTCTATTTGAGAAATGAATGCAGTGCTAGCTATAGTGTCTCTTTCAGAGGATCGAGTAGTTACCCCTTTTGATATTTCACCTATTACCAAGTCCATTGGATGAGAGGGAGTGAATTGGATCTTCTTTGGTAATTCCTTCGGAGAGCTGGTTTCAGACATTGCATTTATAGATGTTGAAGTAGATGGTTCATCATCGTCGTCGGGAATAACAGCTGTACTATTGTCCTCATCAAAAGTTATATTAGTAGACTCTTCAACAATCATGGAGCATTTGTTGAACACTCTATATCCCTTACTCTTGGCCGCATAGCCAAGAAGAATACCTTCGTCAGCTTTGGCATCAAATTTGCCTAAGTTGTCTTTGGTATTTAGGATAAAGCAGCGACAACCGAACACTCTAAAATAAGAAATATTAGGAGTCCTACCAAACCAAAGCTCATAGGGTGACTTCTTCAAAATAGGTCCAATCAACACCCTATTCAAAAATATGGCACGCTGTGCTAACAGCTTCTACCCAAAAGTATTTTGGAAGAGAGAATTGATATAGCATAACTCTAGCCATATCGCCAAGAGTTCTATTCTGCTCCACAATACCATTTTGTTGAGGAGTTCTTGGACACGAAAATTCATGACTAAAACCATTTGAATCACAAAAAATTTCAAAATCAGAATTTTCGAATTCGCCACCATGATCACTTCGGATACGAGTAATCATGTAGCCTTTTTCGATTTGGACCTTTTTAGCAAATACTTTAAAAACAAAAATTGTATCACTTTTGTTTGTAAGAAAGAAAACCCATGTAAATCTTAAAAATCGTCTACAATAACAAAAGCGTAGATTTTTCTGCCAAGACTGGCTACTCTACTAGGACCAAATAAGTCCATATGAAGTAATTGCAAAGGTCGGGTAGTACTTACAGTGTCTATGGATTTAAAGAAAGATTTGATAGCCTTATTCTTTTCATATTCGGCACATACCGTGTCTTTCTTGAATATGATATCCGGCAGTCCTCTGAGTAGCTTCTTGGTGGATAGTCTGGATATAGTATCCATGTTGGCATGACCAAGACGCTGATGCCATAGGAGCTTTTCGTCTTTGTGAGTGTAAAGGCATCTTCCTGCACTGTTAGTATCATTAGATAGATAGAAAATATAAATGTTATCTTCCCTTATCCCCTCAAAAGCAATGTCTCCAGTTGATCGATCAAAGATAAAGCATTTAGTTTTCCTGAAGTTAATATCATAACCGTGATCAGCAAGATGACTAATGCTGAGCAAGTTATGCTTTAACTCGGTCACTAAATAGACATCGTTAATGACATGAGAGGGAGGATAACCAATTGTACCATTACCTATGATGTACCCTTTAAGGTTATTGTCGAAGGAAACGTATCCTTCTTTTTCATCGATAGTGTTGCGAATAGATTTGCATTTCCAGTCATATGTCGCAAGCACCCACTATCGAGAATACACTTGCTTCGAGTTGAAGAAGGAAGGTCCACCTACACCACGAGTAGATGTGACCATGGTACCCAGATTCTTTTGGGTCCTGAGAGGTTAGACTTTGGTACCCATGTATATATATTTCTATCAACTAATCTCATAATCCTATATTATGGAGAAATGTGTCCATGTAGATTACAATATGTACAACTAGCATGCATGTTTATACTAGGAGCATGTTGATAGTGATGTCTATAAGTAGGGTGATGATAGCTACGTGCAGCAGTAGAGTGAGTATGGTGACTGTATGCAGCAGCAGGGTAACTATAATGATTATAGTGACTGTATGCAGCAGCAGGGTAACTATAATGATTATAGTGACTGTATGCAGTAGCATGATGATGATAATGATTACGTGTATGTGTCTTACGTGCTGCATGTGAATAGGTGTACATGAAAACATGATTTTGTTTAGCATGTAGATGAGTGTTCTTGTGGTGACATGCCTTTTTGTGTTGAGTTGGCATGTGTTTGTAAATGTTGTGACTATGAGACTAAACTTGCGGTTGAATAACCTGCTTGTCCAGTTTAATCTCTAATTTCTTAGAGACAGCATTTAACTCATCACATTTAGCAGTAAGACCGTGTATTCTACCTGTAGCAATTTTGAACTTATTTTTCTCTTCAGCAAGTTCTTTGTTTAATGTTGTGATCTCAAGTAGTTTGTTTCTCAATGATTGATTCGGCATCGTGTAAGCTTAATTTAAGCTTGGATACATCTTTAGTGTTTTCCGTGGGTGTAGTGTTTCTAACATCTTCTAGTAAACATGAAAGTCTATGGATCTCGATTTCGTAGTCCTTGATCTTATCCTTTGTATGTTTATATTTATTGATTACCTTTTTGTGATCTGCAAGTAGATCACCAAAAGCATCACCAAGTTCATCAAATAAGAAATCATCAAAAGAATCTTTTACCTTTTTTGAAGTCGCCATTAGACAGACGTTAGCCGTGTTTTACGGAGAGTCCTCTTCCTCGTCTGAATCACTAGCCTCATTTTTATGCTAGATGCTAGTGTTGTCATACTTTCTTTTGGTTGGCTTTTTGTATGACTTCTCATATATGCTTCCCTTTTTTGCTAAGGGACAATCTTTCTTGACATGTCCCGTCTTTTTGCATCCGAAGCAGGTGGGTTCTTTCTTATCGTCTCTTTGTTCTCTCTTTTTTTTGTTGAAGTGTAGAAACTTTTTGAAGTTTCGAACTAAGATAGCTTGATCGTCACCTTCAGAGTCGTCATCATCAGTGTCTTCTGAGTTGGTTCTTCGGCGATGAGCTCTCAATGCAATCTCCTTCTCTTTGGAGCTATTTTTTCGAAGTCTTTTAGATCGAGCTCATGCGTCATCAACTTGAAATCAACGTTTCTAGTGACATTGTTGTGAGATCATTGCCTTCGATGATCCCTGTGACTTTAGGGTTCCAAACCTTCGGTAATCCTCGTAGCACTTTGCGTATCTTCTCATGGTTGGAATAATCTTTTCCAAGAGAAGATAGCGGGTTGACAATATCGAGGAATATGGTGAACATTTGAGTGATCGTCTCATTTGGCTTCATCTTGAAAGCCTCGTACTCCTGTATCAGACGGCTGACTTTTGATTCTTTGACTTGCGTGGTCCCTTTATGAGTCACCTCCAAAAGCTTCTATACTTTATGCGTGGTGGTGCATGTGGAGACCCTATTGAATTCAGTCATATATGGCACAAAAAAGAGCATTAATAGCCCTAGCGTCTAGACTTGCATGTTTCTTCTCCTGATCAGTATACTTGTCGTGGAGTTTCTCAATGAGACTTCCCTCGATAGTTATTCTGGGAGGTTTCTTGTAGCCATCAGTGACTACAGTCCATAGGTCAAAGTCTAGAGACTTAAGCTAAAAACTCATTCTAGTCGTCCAATATGTGTAGTTGGTCCCATCAAATAGGGGTAGCCTATTTGTGAATTGACCCTCACCATAGTTGGTAGAGATGGGTTGTGTGGTTGCCATGGATCAACTCTAGGATGTAAATCCTATATCAAGAGAACAGAGCTCTGATACCAATTGAAGTACGTGTGGGTAACTCTAGAGGAGGGGTGAATAGAGTACTTGTGACATAATGATCAATTAAAAAATCAACTCTATTCAATCCCAACTATTAAATAATTAATCAAAGTATAATTGCAAAATTTAAATAGAGATCTGAAAGCATATGCAGACACTGCAATTTTTAACCTGGTTTCCCTCGTGGAGGACTAGTCCAGGCCTGAGAACTCTAGCTCAGGTTGAAATCCACTATTTGTGAAATAGCTTTACAACCACGTGCCTTTACACAGAAGAGCATGACAACTTCTTGAAAGATCGCTGAGGCAAAACTTAGAATTTTCCAAGTGACTTCTTCAAGACTCTTGCACAAAACTTCTAATTGACTCGCACCGAGCACCTTATAGGCTTGGGAAGTTTTGTGGCTAGTAGATAAGAAGAGTATGGCTGTTTAGGATGTATAGGCTATAAGAGAGAAGAGATGAGAAGATTGGATGATTTGAAATGAGAGAAAAGGGTGCCTATATATACTTGTTCTGGGAGGCAGAGTTCGACCAGAACTCTGTCCAAAATTCAAAAATTATGGCCGTTGGACAACTTACAATGAACAATCCCTAAAAATTAGCTTCTAGAAATCAGGAGACAGAGTTTGGCCCAAACTCTGTGGGGGGGCAGAGTTCGGCCCGAACTCTGCGTCCTTGGAGACAGAATGCTCATTGGGCTATTGGGCTTTCGCAGTTTGGCTTTTTTGTTTATGGGGTTTCTAGTCTATGGTTGTGGTACTCAGTACGACTCAACTTACAATAGTCTAGACTCAACAAAAGTATAAAAATTACAGACTTCCGATGACAAGTTCCAGCAGTATTCGTCGAGCAGTCGACGATGATGATTGTCTAACTTGATATGAGTTAGTTGTCTGATTTGTAGCTTTGATGATGATTTATGTGTCGAGTTTGATCATGTCAAATATCAATTTGTTAATTATCAAGATTAGGTTGACTGCGATCTAGTTTGGGTCAACAGGGCGCATGCACTCTCTTATGCATTCCTTCCATAGCATATACCCTACATGATGTGTTTAGTCTTAGGCGCATAGCCTTGGGCGCATGCCACTCTTTGCACATGCATACTCTTTATGACACCCCATTAACCCTTCGCGCCATCTCTTGTAAATGTTCGTATTGTCCCCATGGTCCTTAGTGTAAATTGTGACTTTGTTTGTACTCTTACTTGACTAGTCCTATAATATTATTTTCTATATTGCATATGTACTCTAAGCTTCAAACACAATCTTGATATGGCACGTGCACTCTCTAATAACTCCTTAATAGTGTCCCGCCGTGGTGCACTTACATGAATATGACATGACAATATGACTTTATATGATAACTCTCGATAGTGACCCGTCGTGGTGCACTCTTGACAAGTAACATGACATGAATGGACTTGATAGTGGCCCACTGAGGCACACTCTTGACAAGTAATCTTGCTAAGTAACTCTTGTCTTGACACCGTGGATGGTTGTGCTTGTATAAGCTACATGTATCGTCTTGCATCATGTCTAGGACATGAATTCCTGATTTCCACAGTCAGGGATTCATACTGAATCTGACCAAGTTAACAACTAGATTGATCAAGTAGTTCATAGTGAGATTCCCTAGTCACAGGCAATCCCGTTATCTGGGCGCTCTAATTGGACTTGTAGCCTGCCGTCGAGTAGGGCATATTTCCAGCACGATGTCATATGTTGCACCCCTAAGTCACCTAATCAACTCTCTCAACCTGTAGAAGTATAACTGGATAGCGGTAGGGCTTGTGACTGTTGGAATATCTCAATACATCTTGTAGTAATTAGACTTGTGATAACCCTAGTTAGTTAAGTATCAAGCCGTACACATTGCTTGGTCGTGATTGATGGATGGAGTCCCGTCTAGTCTTGTCTAGGCAAGGCCAGTACATGTTATTTCAGCACGTTACCGTTCATGATTTTCTTTATCGATAATCGGTCAGAGACTAAGTTCTATTCAGGTGAAGGGTTATAACCCCGGTCCTTGTTTGGTTTACGGGTTGTAACTTGGTTACCGGAATAGTCCCTCAGTTATCTTATCGTTTATCACCTTGTTTCCTTTAACTCATGTCTTTCGTTATCATTATATCTTTATGTGCTAATATACTGGTTTTACTTCTTAAGTGAAGCCTTCCTTGTGGCACTTGCTCTTCTGGGTTCTGATCCAGCTGGTTTTGTATGGCCAGATTTCGGAGTAGCTTCCGAGGATCTTCCAGCCAGATGGTGAATACTAGACGCAACCCTGACAACGAGTGGGTTTTATTTTACTCTCTTACTCTATTGTAAATTATTCTTTTGAGGTATTTAGCCGTCGAACAAGTGTTAGCTCGTGTTGAATTTACATTCCTGTCTGCCTAAGGGCTGTAACATGATTGACAAATCCTAGGGTTGATTATGTATGACTTAAACTCTTTCTAGTCTTCATATTTTGTATGACTAGCTTCATGATTATCTGAATATGTAATATTTGGGATGCCTTACCTGTATGTCTGATGATCTACCATCTTGTTACATTACTTGCTTGCTCGAGATTGAGACACTAGGCTTGTACTTGACCTTAAGAGACTGTTGGCTTGTAGTTAAACCCTCATGCATCTAGACAGTCGTGACCATATTATGAGGTGGGGTTCACTTTAATATACGTAGCTGGCTGTGTCCATCCCTCGCTCTCCAGCATTCTGGTTTTGGGGCGTGACATTTTCCACGTCCCAAATGTTCTACTAACTGGACAGTTACTGCACGAGCTTATATAAGGATCTCTTCTCTCTTACAGTGGAAGCACAAGTAATAGAACATAGAGTACATAAGTGTTTCTTAACATAGGTACAGAGTTCAGAATTCCTTACGAATTCCTACGGACTTTGAGAGAGAAGAGTAGCGTTGCACCAGCGTCACTTAGCGTCGCAGAAGTCCGCTACCATCCGAGGAGTCAGAAGAGCAGAGTATTCCAGAGTTCTTCGACGAACTTGCTGGTTCCTGGAAGCTATTTGTGTGGGACAAATTAAGCTTTAAGCAACGGTGATCATTCACCCTAGCAGGCCATCTTCCATCTTTTGTCTGTCATCGCTGCTGCTGTTAGCATTTCAATTCGTACCTTCTGTTTAGAAGTGCTACCGTCGTTTGCTACTGTTACAAAATCTTTTTAGATTATCATAATCCAGAATCCTCCTAGGATGTCTGTAATGCACATTCTTTGAAGTGTTGTGTTCAAATGTTGTTTTTACAATTGTTTTATTTTTTCAGTTTTCTATCGAAAATTGTGCCCCGACAATAACACTCTAAAAGCTTAATTGCTACGATGGAAAACTTTCGTGCTTCACTCGTGAATTCTAACTTCTCTAAGTTAGAACAATTTGATGGTGAGCACTATCAAATCTGAAAAAGAAAGGTTTTCCTCAATATTCAGTTCTTTGATGTTGATCACGTGCTGTTTGAGGAGGAACCTATTGTTCCAGAAACTGGATCTACAGTCGTAATCTCTGTGGCTACTAAGAACCAGGCCAAGTGGAGAAGGGACAATAGCATTTGTAGGCTTATGATCCTAAATGCTATGGTAGATTCCCTTGCCAAATCTTATTCAAAGAAGATTATTGCCAGAGAGATTGGGAGTCTCTGGAGAAACTGTACGATGATGATAAGAACCGTAGCAAGATATTTTTGTTGAAAAATATCACAAGTGGTTCTTTGAGGACGAGAAGCCATTGTTGCCGCAGGTGAAAGAGTTCCTGAAACTGCGATAGAAGTTGGAAGACGAAGCGATGTCCCTCCCGACAAGTTTATTGTTGGAGGGATTGTTTCGAAGCTACCTGCTGGGTGGAGCAAGTTCTATGCAAACATGCATAGAAAGAAGTTGGAGATTACTCTCGACGATCTCCTGCAAGAAGTCTATGTTGAGGACCAGATGCGGGTTCAACTGAAGGTAGATGTACTATCCAAGTAATTGGCTAACGCCAATCTGGTTCATACCAGGGAACCAAGGGGAAAGCATGCGGCTTTCCACAGCAAGAAGAAGGACCCTAACAATCTGAACGTGAAGGAGACTTCCTTCAAGCAAAAGAAGGCAAAGTCTCAGATGCCTTGTTTTAAGTGTGGCAAGAAGGGCCACTTCAAGAGTGAATGCAAAGCAAAGACCAAGCAATCAGAGAAATGAGAGCCTACCAAGGTATCTATGATCACTGACGTTATTGCTATGATTGCGCAGGTCGATGCAGTGGAAGCTGACTCTGACTGGTGGGTATAGACACTGGAGCCACCAGCCATGTCTGCTCCAGCAAGGAGTGGTTCACCACCTATACACCAACTTCTGAAGTGGTTATGGTGGCGAACCAGGTACAAGCTGAAGTGCTTGGGATCGGGACGGTGGTTTTGAAGCTGACTTCGGGAAAGTATCTGACACTTCAAGGTGTGAAGCATGTATCTGATATCGCAAAGAACCTGATCTCGGGAGGCCTACTCTGTAACGCAGGCCTCAGGATGGACATCAATGTTGGCCATATGGTGATGTCCATAAAGGAAACATATTTCGGGAAAGCCTTTTGTACCGAAGGAATGTTCAAAATTCATCTTGTAAATCAGTCCAATGTAATTAATGAAATCACTCCTTCTGCTTATAATTTTGTGGCATAATAGGCTAGGACATGTTCATTGTAAACGAATAAATAGAATATCTAGTCTAGGACTTATCTCCAAATATGGGGGTAAGGTAGAGAAATGTGAAGTTTGTGCTCAAACGAAGATGACAAGGAAACCATTTCCTCGGGTTTATCGAAGTACAGATCTTGAGCCTTTTGTAGATCATATCCCATCTTTGTCATTAGTTCATGAGACTGTGTACTATACAAAGCTGGTTGATATTAGCTTCTGGCTTTGACAGTATTGTCTCAAAAGGGAAGGAAGAAGAAGGAGGATCTGTCGCCAAAGTGAAAGTGGCAGTTAAAGGTGCAGGACAATGTTCACCCAACGAAGTCATGTGACAGAACAAAGGGAAGGCAAAAGTTTGATTATAAACTAAGAAAAGAGTACAAAAGTATAATTGATTTCTAGGGAAGTACAACTGTAGGAATCTGATCAGAAGACGATCGCTTTATCCTTGGACGATGTGCAATCGAAGACACGAGCCTCTGAAAGATGCAACAGCACTTTGTCAGTAGATTATGATCATTAGGGATGCCTTAGAACTGATTTGAAACTCCATTTATAGAGTTCTTGAAATAATTGTTTAGCAGTTATTTTGGGTTGCGCGCGCCTTAGGTTGCGCGCCTCTATTCACCTGCACGATCAGTTATACCAACTGCAAAAGACACATGGCATCGTTTGAGTGAGATACGCGTGATCGTGGGCAGTGTGGTAGACACGCTTTATGAGATTAGTGTCATGTGCACCACGTCTTCCTGCTTCTGGACATCAGTTGGATTCATGTTGCGCCAATTTGGTCAATCAGGTTGCGCGTGGGCACAACTCGGCAACTTGCACTACATTCTGACTATCGTGCACCTTGATACACTGAGCAAGCTGCTATCTGTCATTAATAACTGACAAGATCTTCTCGAGCACCGCATTGCGCAGGATTCGAACGGATTTCCTTCAATTTTTTGTGCTGTCAGCTGTCAGGTAATGATGATGGCCATTATAGTTTCTCAAGGAGACTGCCACGTGGCACTCGCGCAACCTGTCTCTGGCGCAACCTGATGGAGGAGCAAGTTGATGGTGGTGCAACTTAATGGTGGCACAACTTGATGGTGGCGCAAGTTGATAATATGGCGCAACTTGATTTTTAGCCTCTACAGTGTTGACTTAAACCAAGAGGAGTATATGTTCTCCAACCTTTCTCTAGTATTCAGGGATCGAGGTCAGAAGCTTATAAACACAGAATTGATCAAAACCTAACTATGGATAATTGAGTTGGGTTCAAGGGTAAATATGAATAGTGGGGTTTCAAGTTGAGTAGTAGGAACCAATAAACGAATTTATTATTGGCTCTTAGGGAATGTTGACCTATACTTGGAATTAGGGAAAATAATTTCTCACGGCCAATAAAAAATAATAGGTTGAGCCAAATAGCTAGTCTATGATCTTCTTGGTTTTAAATGAAACACTTTGGCTTGGAATGGTTAAGAGAAATCCAATAGGATTTTTGACCAAAACCAATAAAGAGTTTGGAAAGGTTATGTAGGATATTTCATGGGTTTGTTAAAGGGGAAGTTGAAACTCTAAATAGTGAATGGATCTAAATTCTAAATAGAGATAGAGAAGTAAGATTTTGAGTAAAACCAATAGAGAAATTTGAAATTGACTAAAAATAGGCTTGCTAAATAAGGGGTTTGAAAGAAGTAATCTTAATCTCAAAAGAGCATAGATCCTAAAAGTTTCCAGAATGGAAGATGATAATTCCATAGAAGTCATAGGATTATAACCACAACCTTCCACAGAATACTAATAGAAAAATATAGATAGTAGAATATACAATCCAATAATAGGCCTATGCTGTGATGAGTTTCCTATTTCGCAAGCTCCCAATGGTACTCTAGTCCTAAGCACCATTAGATGGACCTGTATGGGCTACCATAAAAACGTGTCATGACGTGCTCCTGAATAATCGGGTACGACTCGGATCATGCCTGGCCTACACTGTCGTGGATAGCGGCAGTCAGTTGTTTAACCTCAGGAATCGTCAACAATAAAATGTATCGATCACTCATCACAGTAACTAGAACGTTCATGTAAATCATAGCAACACAATGTCACCATAGAGTCCACTATCAGTGTTTTGGTACAACATACATTTGCTAGCTCTTCCAAAAATAAATCTGGTAATCATATCCTCAAATTAATAATAATACAACTAGTATATCTATCTCATCCAAATCATTTAATACATCAAAAAGTATCGGTGTCTGATCTTCTATAATCTTCTAGGAGTCGTCATCCCAATCCAATACGGTCCATATGTCCTGGTCTAATATGTCAACGATCCGGTCAAGAAAGGAGCAAAGTACAATGTAACTCAATAGTACTCAACAACATGATGCAACAGTACATAAAATAGCAATGGCAAGTCAATAGCAAGTAAACTGGAAAGTACCTAAAATCATGCATTAGCTACGTAAAATATGTGCAATAGAACATCATTGAGCATGTAGGGCTATCAAATTTAGTGTATAGGGCAATGATATGCTAGCAGTCTAGTAGGTATAAAGTATACCATATACGCTATACTAATAGGAATAAGGTATAAAGTAATGATATGCTAGTAGTCTAGTATAGTGTAAGGTATATCATGTACTATATACTAGCAGTCAAGTAAATGGACATAATATATAGTGCAATGATATACTAACAGTCATGTATAGGTATAAGGTATATCATGTACTCTATACTAGCAGTCGAGTATATGTCCAGGACTTAGGTGGCTACATGCTTCGTGATCGTTATTCCTTTCGACACGACACAAGAGACATGCAAACAAGTAAGAAACATGAAGACATGTCAAGTGTGTGTAAACATGCATGTAAAGCTGCTAAGTAAAATGAGTACATGTACTTGCCTTTTATCGGATGTTATTGCCAAGCGTACCTAAAATAATTAAGAAAATATGGATCAGAGAATAACTAAGAATTTCTAGAAGATTCCTAGCAATTCTACTCTAACCATCCAATTAAATTATAATAATCTACTAATCATTCAAAATAATTATTAATTAATATTAAGAATATAATACTATTTAATAAAACTCTATAAATATTATTAGGCTAAATATCAATTATGACATAGCTAGTTAAAATATCATTTAAACTTTGTCTAAAAAATATTAGTAAAATTATTTATAAATAAAAATACTAATTAAATGTATTAAATAGTTGTAAAGAAATTAGTTACTAATAAACTAGTTAATTACTCTAACTAAATAATAGTTAGCAAATTACCAATTAGCAAAATGTCCAATAACCTAACCCAGTCTACGCCCATGCTGACCCAGCCCATACCCTCACTGCTGGTCTTCGGCCCATAGCATTTCTTTCTTTTTCTTTTCTTATTCACCTTCTTTTTTCGGTCTGCAGATTTAAGCCCAAGAGTCCCGGCCCATGAAACAAAACCCTAATACTTAACCTAACATGCCCATCTCTCTCTCTCTCTCTCTCTCTCTCTCTCTCTCTATCTCTCTATCTCTCTCTCTATCTTCCTACACATGCACACAAAGCCACAAAAATATAAACCCTAGAAATTCTTGTAGAAGCACGGAATTTCAGAGCCAGAAATCCTATGCGCCAGACACTACATGCGCCAGAGCTCGGACAAATACTTCACAACAAAACCAACAAATATAGACATTTGAAAGAGGACTTTTTATTACATATAAAAGTCTATTACATGTCTAGAAAAGGTGGTACAAAAGAAACTAAGTCTACAGCCAACAACCACCATGCACCTCCAGTCAGGCGCAGCAGCCACCATGCGCCTTCAACTAGGCGCATCCCGCCATGCGCACTCAGCAGGGCACATCCTTTCAGCTGCTCAGTTATGTGCATCCTCAGTTATGTGCATCCCTTCAGCAGCCCAGTTATGTGCCGCTCTTCCAGCCAGGCTCACCTGATAAGTGCTTCAACTAATGAAGCATTTAACCCTCTGGCTGGAACCAAAGAAGAGAAGAGCACCGCAAATCTGTGGCCATGGGAGGCTTCGAAAGAACCTCCAAGGGCGAAGGACGACCGTGATCGAAATCGCGGCTAAAGGAGCAGCTTTCAACACAACCAGAATGGGCAACGCCCACTTTGAAGGAAGAAAGAGCCTAGCACCACCATTCCTATCTACGGCTCTTCCGGAATAACGGAAACGAGGCCCGAGCATCCCTATCTTTGGATGCAACAGGCACCTTCCGCCCGCCTCGAAAGCCCTCGACTCCGTCTTTTGGATGTAACAGTCACCTTCAAGTGCATCAACAAAGACACGGCGTCGCATCTTCATCCTCGGGAGCACTTCGTCAATAGAGCGCACTCGAATACACAAGTTCATATCAGAAGTACGTGAGAGAACGAGAAGCAAACCCTCTCTCCATGCCACTATTTATAGGTCGGGCAAATCAAACCCATGCACCAAGTGGATGGCTCTCCGAATTCCGTGCAATGAATTTACATTAAATGGATGAACCGGATGCCTCAATTCAGCCAAACGGCTATTTAAAGTACTCGAAGAACGTAACGGTCGCATCATTAAAGACGTATCAGATGTGCCGGCCAGATTGCGTATCACCCCGATGCGCCCTCCGACATCAGGCGCATCATACAGACGCGTCCCTCAGCGTCAAGCGCATCACAAACACCAAGCGCCTCATAGGAGATGCGCCCCCCGTGCGTCCCCATACGCCTAGTGGAACGTCAATCGACATGCCCACTCAGCTGTCCATCGAATGTCACCAACATTAAATGATGAACTGACAGAGTTGGCAGCACACCTCCCAAAGTCTGAACAGTTTACAGCTTTTTCAGAAGACGAAGCATCGACAACGTCAGCATCATCATTACTTCTCCACCGACGGCTGCTGCCACGTGGCCATCCAACCACTCGCATGCGCCTTCGCAGCCATGCGCCCAAATCTGTATGCGCCTCTAAAGCCATGCGCCCCAGACTGTTCTCTGATCCCAAAAGACAGAAGGAAAGTCACTTGCATGCGCCTCAAAAGCCATGCGCCCAGAATGGTTCGAAACTCCTAAAGGTTATGAACCGCAGCCTCCTCATGCGCCCGATCCAAGTCGCATCTCGCCCGATCATTCCCCACCAAATCCGAGATCTCCGAGCCATGGGCCGATGACACGTGTCCTTTGACTCGATTCACCCAAGATCTCAGCAACAGAAAGACCTTCTCCTTTGCTACGTGCCGGCTCACAACAGCAACATGAAGAAGTCTACCCCTCGATCAGGGTGCATCGTCTATGTGCCTCCATCAGCAATCACCACGTGGCGTCCCCACGTACCGGCGCATCCTACATGCGCGCATGAGCAGCCAGCCTATAAAACTATAAATATAGGGATCATTTCCTTCTCACCCACGCACAGAAGATGCAGAGAATATACAATAAACACACAGAGACTTTGCACCACCAGAGAGGCAGATACAGACATTCAACGTCTTGCTCCTCTCAGCAAGCTCCAGCACCCAGAGCAATCCAGACCTTCAGAATAACCGTCGACAGATCGACAACGGAGTCAACGCATTACCACTCACTCCATCGGCACAAGGGACCCAGATAAACAAAAGTGTACTCCTAGGACTACATCTAAGTCCTATATTGTAACACTGTTCTGTTTGTATTGAAATTTGCAATCAAAGAATTTTAATGGCAAACAAGCTGGCGACTCTGCTGGGGACCTCTTTCTCCTCTACCGAGAAAGATGTGTCACAATCCGACGACGTGAAGGTGGGCTCCTCCCACAAGACGTTGGTCGTACGCCTCAATCAACAGGCGTATGAGGAGTTCATCTCTGAAGGCAGTGCGAGTCCTTCGAAGCGGCTACCGAAGCCGAAGAAGACCCGCCGAGTCTGGGTGCGCAAGGTCGACGCCTCGGGCACCACCACCGAAGGGGACGTGCCAACCCAGCCTTCTCTTCCTGCTGACGTCCTCAGCAACCAAGATGCGCCCGCTGGTACAGCACATCTCCCGAGGAAATGTACGGCTAACCACGTTCCCCAGCCATCTCCCTCTCAGGCGAAGAAGATGCATCGACGGAGCAGGGACGCAGCCAATGCCCCACGCATCACCTCTGATGCGCCATAAAAGTCTCTGTCTTTGACAGACTTACTCGCTGTAGTGGCAAGGAGAATTTTGATTCTGAGTACTACGCGCCCCAGTGGCCTGGTACGAAGAAGTCCAAGGCAGCACGGGCCATGCGCCACAAACGTGCTATGCCAGCAGCAAGCCAGAAGCATGCGCTCACAATAATGCACGCCGCTGATGGTAAGCTGTATAAGGTCGACTCAGGTGCTTCTGTGCCAGAAAACGAGTCGACCTTCAAAGTCCTCGTCTCGCTTGGGCGCATTTATTGCGTGCACAACCAAGTTGAGCGAGGCAAATTCAGTGGTCTTGAACTCCCGCGCCTCCTCTGGTTGTGCGTCTGAGGTCCGTTCAAGTCACTTCAGATGTTGTGGTTTCCCTACTACTGATCGGGATGCATGTTTGGTATTAGATCAGGGGGCACAGCACTCATCCGACCGCCCCGGCGCTTGGCCTTGCCATGCACCTGAATGGGGTGTAAAGGCGGTACTCTTCTCCAACGATCTGCGTAATGTGATCACTCACAAGCGCCGATCAGGAGAGTCAACTGACAAGCACGATGCGCCCCTCATGGGGCACACTTGTGTTGTCGTCACCATCAACTGCTGTTGTAAAACGGTAGTCCCACCAAGGCAGTCGGTGTTCCAGAAGCTGCAATCATCGACACCCCTCCGACGTCGCCTCGGGAAGAAGGGGTCAACAGAAGAAGAATCAAGGGTTGCCTCATGCAACATGATCTCTAACTCCTCGTCGGTCCAAAAAATAACTAGTAATTCCTCGTCCTCCAAAAGCCAGCCGAGGAAAACCAAGGCAGCTGTCTCGTCCTCCGGAGTGTTCGAAGGCACTCGGAGGAGGAAGAAGATCTTGGAGGAGGCTGGGGGCAGTCAGACCCTTATCGAGCCTTCTTCCGAAGACGAAGGTGTCCAAAGCACAGCTGAGGCGCATCTTCATCCTCGAGGCAAAGACAGCCTCCCAGAAGACCCTCAAAACGAGAATATCCCCCAGAACATAGCTGGGGTAGTCTAACATCTGTGGACCTAGATTCCGGAGACGAAGGGGCCATTCAAGATGAAGCCGAGGGTAATCAGGCCCTTGCAGATGCGTCCGTCGGGAATGATCTCCAGAACATGGCTGGAGATGGCCAAGATGAGCCAGGAGAGGCAACTCCCATACAAGAGAGCGAGGCTGAGAGTGAAGCCTCGACCCATCCATCCACTTCCGGTCATGTCAGGACAGTAAACGTGACTGGGGCTGATATCGAGTCTGATGCGCCGCCAACAGACCTCGTCCAGCACATAGATACCCTAAAGGGAGGACTCAAAACCCTCTCTGCCTCCATGCAAACACTGACTCAAGCAGTGTTTGAGATACGGTCAGCCTTGGCCAGAACACCTTCTACCGGTCCTGATCCTGGGGCCAATGGAGAATCGAGTATACCCCTTCAACGGGTATCCTCGGACACGGATCGCCGCGAGGCACCTCGGACGTCGGAGCCCTCAAACGCTCAACTCCCGGTGGTACCACCTTCCCCGACTCCCAGCTCCACAGAAGACGTGGTCGAGATGATTAGGGACTTACGGGAACGCTTTGAGTCCAAGACGAGGCAAGAGGAGCGCCAGAAGATGGGCATCCCCCAACCTTATTCCCTCGAGTGGAACAAGGTGGTTTATCCTCCAAAGTATAAACCACAAACACTGACGCCGTACGATGGGAAGGACTCTCCGCGTCGCTACCTGACGTACTTCCAGTCTCAGGCGGGGCATCTTTCGAAGGAGGATGTGCTCCTCACTAGCATATTCGTCGGAGCATTGAAGGGAGTGGCGTACGACTGGTACTGCAGCCTCCCTGACAATTCTATATCGTCCTTCGACGACCTGACGCGCCTCTTTCTCGACCGTTTCTACAACGGCGGAAAGGACATAACAATGGCGTCCCTTATAGAAATACGCCAGAAGGAGAAGGAAACGGTTCGAGTGTTCATCGAACGCTTCCGACAGGAATGCTTCAGACTACCTCCGGGCATGCCAGAACATGCGCTTCTCTCCTCCTGCAGTATGAACATGCTGCCTGCAGTTAAGCTCTGGCTGAACTCCACTCCTCCTCCCGACTGGAGTTCCTTGATCATTGAGGCAGAAGCCGCAGAGAGAAGGCGGCCAATACTCGTCTTCTGGGTGTCAGTTTCCCTGCCTTCGAGGACAAGGGGAAGCGGTCTGCAGCCAACAACCCCGGACGAGAGACAAAGGGGAAACAGGCGTTGACTGTCAATGCCTCAAAAGGTGCGTCAGCACCTACTCAGAAGCCTCCACTCGTGCCAATCCCAAAGGAGGTTTATTCGTTCAATGACGAAGATACTTTGCAACTCTTTGAGATACTGAAGCAGGGTGACAAATGATGAAGACAATAAACCCATTCTTACGTTTCCATATTAAAGTGAAGTATAGTACTTAATTTTTTCTTAAATTTAATGCCCATTGGTGTTCCAGAAGTACCTTTTCGGAGTCCTGGAGAGGAAGATGCATTTTGGGTTGACATATAGTGCGACTTGTCAGACATAATGGGTTATACGGGATTTACCCGTTTTCTCACCCGATCGAGATATCCTCCATTTCGCCCAAGAAATATTGTAAATATTGTATTGATTGAACCATTAATCATTCGGAGCGTGAAGTGAAATTAGATCAATTTATATTGAGGATAAATATTATCAATTAGAAGAATTTATGGTTGACTTGGACTAATAAAATAAAGTATCCAGGCTCCGTTCAGAAAATACCAAATCGATAATGGTAATATATGTGCGATTACCACTTGTATTATAGACAATTCTTATACTTATTATAGGGAGGGGTGATCTGAAACTGCCGTGCTAACCGGTATGATGAATATATCAAATAGTTTAGTTTGGGGGGAGGCATGAAACGAATTGAAAAAAAAGTCGTAGCAAAAAGAAGTGGTACTGAGATCATTTGCCCTATATGTGCAAATAGAATTCGGACAGATCTTTCCCCGGAGTAGAACATAAACCTAAAAGAATTGAAAGAGCCCATTCAGGAACAAGAAAATGACATCGTGATTTTCATCTCGACGAAACAATACATCAAGGAAAGGTTAATTCAATCAGTAAATTCTTTTTTTTTAGGGAAGGGGCAAAAACTCATATTTTTTGAAAAATGGAGGAAAACCCCCTTTTTAGAAAAACGGAAATCTGTTACAAAAAAAGAGATAGGAATAGAATAGACACATTGATTCTTTTTTCGTAATTTTATTTTGAACCGTATGCATCCAAAGGTGCACGTACGGTTCCTAAAGGAAACAATTTTGTCCTAATCAACCGACTTCATCGAAAAAGATTACTTTTTTTAGGGCAAGAGGTTGATAGCGAGATCTCGAATCAACTTGTTGGTCTCATGGTATATCAGATCAAGCTTCCGGACCCGAAGCATCCCGACGAGGTTGGAAAAGTGGACAACCCGAGGTACTGTCACTACCATCGGTTTGTCGGACACCCAACCAAGGACTGCTATGTCCTCAAGAATTACATCCAGCGCATGATCAATGCGGATGTAATCTCCGTCGACTACGAGGACAAGACGGTGTCCGCCAACGTAGTATCACTACAGTTCGGTACCTTGCCGCCAACTACCACACAAGATGGCGTCGTCCCCATTCCTAAGGCGATAATGGAGGTGGTTAACTTACCACCTACCCGTGACAACGTGAGTGGACTCATCCCACTCACCACATCTCGAGGGGAGGTCCTATGGGTTCACCCCGACCTCGTCTCCGAGGTGACTCAACCGGAGGTACGTCCTACCTCCAAATCCAAAGGCAGGAAGATCAAGTCTTGTCGCACGGTCTCTTCCTCAACAGAAGAGGCACTTCCTGTGCAGACGCGTTCACAACTGAACGTCCAACCCGACGAAGCTGCCGTCGAGGTGGTGCCCCCTGGCACCATCCCTGCTGCCCAGGAGGAGGGTCCATCTAAGCCCTCAGCAGCCAATAAGCAGAAGCATGTGGAGGCTCATTTCGACAGACCCTACGAAAGGAGAATGCTTCGGGGCTAGCCAAGCCCCACAACTTCGACATACTGGCACAACTGGCCAGTACTCCTGCCCGCCTATCCTTGTTCGAGCTCCTGCGTCTTTCCAAAGACTCCCGAGAAGCTCTCTGTGAAGCTCTGAAGGATGCTGAATCCTTCCTCTGTCAGGTCAAGCAGCCTGAAGATCTTCCAACTACCTGTGCGCACTGTCATTGTACGGATGAAGTTATCCCGAACATAACTTTCACTCAACAAGACATGCTGCTCAAGCACCACCGACATAACCGGCCACTGTACTACACAGGGTATGTCGGTTCAGTTAAGGTGAGTCGGATTCAGATCGATCCGGGGTCTTCCCTCAGCATCATTCGAAGGCGCTACTCTCAACACTGGGGATCCCGATGTACCGGCTGGCGCCCTCCAACACAATAATCAGTGGCTTCAACGCTAGTAAAAGCGAGCCGTTGGGCAAAATTCGGCTGAAGTGTCACATCGGTAATCTCAGAACCGAGGTGACCTGCTACATTGTGGATGCCGAGGTCAACTACAATATCCTGCTCGGTCGACCGTGGCTCCATGAGTACATGGTGGTGCCATCCACGCTCACCAATGCATGAAGTACGTATCCACCAATGGCGTCATCCGGACGGAGGTTCGCAGACATCGACCCTTTCAAAGGGATTGAAGCCTACTTCACCGACTCCGACTTGTACAAGTCACCTGACGTGGAAGAAGCCAATGATGCTGATGACGAGGCAGAAAACAGTAGCAGAGCCGGACATGGAGCCTGAGGTCACTCCCGATGCCCCTTTGAAGATCCGACTCAAAGGCAAACCACCTCAGAAGTTGCCTCCCATGAACATTAAGCTACTCGGGAAAAGCACCAGCTGCTCCTAAAGCTCTCCTGAAGATACGCCTCAAGGGAAAGCCGCCTCAAACATCGGCTCCCCTTGTTACAAAATTACAGGGGAAGGCACCATCACCGGAGACGCAGTTGAGGCACCTCTGAAGGTACGTCTCAAGGGCAAGCCGCCGCAGTCATCCAAGATACTCGAGAAGGCTCACATAACCCTCTCAGACCCCAAAATCAAAGCTGTGGTGGACTTTCTTGATCCAATCCCAGTACTTACAGATGAGGAACTAGGCGAATACATCTCTGCTGATGTAGACGCACCCTCCCTAGACAATGTAATCCCACGGGATAAAATCTCGTATTTCATCAATAATAGAGTGTCTTTTAATTATTCCTGTCTTCCACATTGGAATGCCATGTATACATTAGATAACGCTCTACGGTCATTGCAAACACAAATAACGACCATCCATCATGTAAATCGAGTAGTCCCGTCTCAAGGAGTCTGTTATATAGTCCCTCCACGAAGTCGAGACGAAGAATCCATCATCTTTGGCAAAGTCGAGCATCATCAAGACCTCCCGCCACTCGAGCCAGAACCAGATACCGGCAGAATACAAGTCTATCGGTACACGGATACGGCAAAGCACATCATCCAAAAGATGGGCTACGACCTAAAAAGCAACAAAGGCCTGAACTACGCAAGGGTCGACGTCCCCTCTCCGGCTTCCAACACCTAAAGGAAAGCCGCAGGACTACTACAATCGGACTCGACGGGGGGTAGGCTATGTCACGCCGCCATCAACTTCAGAGAGTTCGGATGAGCAGAGGAAGTAGAACATTCTCACTCCTCCGAAGCATCGACGTGGGATTCCGATACCAGCATCGGACCAGTCTTCAGGAAAGTGCTGTCAGCTAACATGACATCAGCACAACCTCAAGAAGATGAAGGCGAAGACCAAATGCCGGAACCCTTCGAAGAGAACCCTGGGCTCAACGCCTAGGGGAACAATAGGAGTCTCGTTTTGAATTACGTGAACCTCCACCGAAGACGAAGTCGAGCAGATCGACCTTGGGGACGGAGCTTCTTCCAAACCCATCTTCATCAGCAAAAGCCTAGAAGGAGAAGACCGAGAGTCTTTAATCCAGCTTGCTAAAGAGTATATCGATGTCTTCGCCTGGAGCTATGAAGACATACCGGGACTCGATCCCCAGATCGCGATGCATAGGCTGAACATCTACCTGATGCCAAGCCTGTAAACAACAAAAGCGACGCTTCCGTCCGGACATCATGAACGATCGATCAGGAGGTGGATAAACTCTTGACTAGCGGCTTCATCTGAGGAAAACACCCAGATTGGGTAGCCAACACGTTCCCGTCACCAAGAAGAATGGGAAGATACGAGTCTGTATCGACTTCAGGGATCTCAACTCGGCTTGTCCGAAGGACGAATTCCCGCTTCCAATCACCGATGTGATGATCGACAACACATATGGCTTTGAACGCATGTCTTTCATGGATGGATATTCAGGCTACAATCAAATCAAGATGTTCCCCGATGATGCAAAACACACGTCATTCAGGACTCCGAAGGGTGTTTTCTGCTACACAGTGATGCCCTTCGGCTTGAAAATGCCGGTGCGACATACCAACGAGCTATGAGCACCATTTTTGTCAACACCTTGCAGACAGTCGAATGCTATGTTGACGACATCGCAGTCAAGAGCCGACTCAAAAGAGATCACCTGCAAGACCTAAAACAGTCTTCGATCTCATGCGGGCGCACCAACTCAAGATGAACCCCGCTAAATCCTTCCTAGGGGTTTCTAGCGAAAGTTCTTGGGCTTCGTTATCACGGCAAAAGGCATTCATGTTGATCCCGAGAAGACTAAAGCCATCCTCAACATGGACCCTCCGAGAACCTTCGAGAACTTCGGGGCCTATAGGGACGTCTGGCATACATCCGGAGGTTCATAGCAAATCTTTCGGCAAATGAACCCTTTACTCAGCTCATGAGGAAGGGATCTCTTACGTCGGACAGAGGAATGCCAAAAGGCTTTCGACGACATCAAAGCCTACTTGACGAGCCCACCAGTCCTGGTGGCGCCGTCGCCGGCAAACCATTTCTCCTTTATGTCCGTGCCATGGATCATTCCCTCGGCGCTCTGCTAGCTCAAACAGCGATCAGGCTATGAGCAAGCAATCTACTACCTCAGTCGAATGCTCATCGGGGCCGAACACCGGTAAACCCCGTAGAGAAGGATGCTTGGCTTTGGTGTTCGCCATCCAGAAGACTCGTCATTATGTCTCGGGCCAGACAATACATGTCATCTCCCGGGTAATCCACTCAGAGTCCTCATGACGAAGCCAGGATCATTGAACTCCCGGCTAGCTACATAGGCAATCCTGCTAACACCGTATAACATGGTGTTTGTGCCACAAAAAGCTGTTAAGGGTCAGGCCCTCGCCGACTTTTTAGCTGCACACCCCATCCCAGAATCTTCAAGACTCTATGAAGACATCCCGGATGAGGTCCAAGAATCCAACGTCACCGAAGAAAACTCCGTCTGGCGGATGTTTTTCGATGGCTTCAAGAACAGGCCCCAAAAGCCAAATCATCGCAGGAGTGGGGGTAGTCTTAGTCTCCCCGATCAGCTGGTCATCCAGCGTGCTTACTCCCTTCGAAGCCGTGCTCCAACAATGTTGCCGAGTACAACGCGTTCATTATGGGACTCCAGCTGGCGCAACAGCTGGGGGTGATCATCTGGAGCCTACGGCGATTCAAACTCGTCGTAAACCAGATCAGAGGGCAATACGAAGTTCGTCATGAAGATCTGATCCCTTACCATGAAGTTGCATTGAACATCATTTCAACCTTCACTGGGTTCTTTATCGAACATGTACCCCGTCTACAAAACTTGGAGGCCGACGCTTGGCTGGCCTCGCGGCCTCATTGGCAGCGCCCCTCGGGACTCAACACTATGTCACGGTAGTCGGAGAGACTTGGTCTGTCCTAAAAACAACCTATGCTCACACATGGCCCATGCCATCGACAAATACTGGTGTTAATGTCCGAGACTGGAGGTTCCCGTTCATCGACTTCGCTGTCTACGGAATTCTCCCAGAAGACCCGAAAGAAGCCGTCTCTCAGTCAGGAGACGCTCTCTTCGATTCTACTACGATACAGCCACTAAAATGTTGTACCGACGCTCCTACGATGGATTCTCCTTTGATGTTTGTCCAACGAAGAAGCAGCTGAAGCCCTTCGAGAAGCTCATGACGGCACTTGCGGGGCTCATCAACCTGGGCCTAAGCTGCAGGACCGACTGCGACGCATGGGCTACTACTGGCCAACCATGGCCGCTGACGCCGTCGACTACGCTAAGAAGTGCCATGCGTGCCAGCTTCACGCAGACTTCATTCACACACCGTCAGAACCTCTACATCCTACAGTCGCCTCCTGGCCCTTTGAAGCCTGGGGCATGGACATTGTAGGGCCAATCACCCCTCCTTCATCGAGGGGACACCGCTTCATCCTGGCCATTACTGATTACTTCTCTAAATGGGCAGAAGCTGTCCCACTGGCAGAAGTGAAGAGCTCCAGGGTAATCAGCTTCATCAAACACCATGTCATCTACCGCTTCGGAGTACCCCGGCGGATCATCCATGACAATGGTCCTCAGTTCATCAGCCACATTTTCAGCAGGTTCTGTGACAAGAATCGTATCCAAAATGTGGCCTCAACCGCCTACAATCCGCAGCAAACGGATTGGCCGAGGGTTCAACAAGACTATCGTCAGGCTACTCAAAAGGTCGTGTCATCCAATAAACACGACTGGGACAAAAAGCTTGGCGAATGCCTTTGGGCCTATCGTACAACGGTACGGACCCCAACAGGCAACACACCATTCTTCTTGGTCTACGGGAGTGAAGCGGTACTGCCTCTCGAGATCCAGATACCCTCACTCCGTGTAGCAATCACAAACAAACTCACAGAAGAGGACAATCAACGTCGTCGTCTGCGGAATTGGAGGCACTTGACGAGAAGCGTCTCCTAGCTCAACAACGCATCGAACTCTACCAAGCCCGTATATCACAGGCTTTCAACAAGAAAGTCAAACAGAGGACTTTCCAAGTGGGCGACCTGGTTCTGGCAGTCAGGAGGCCGATGGTGTTAACCCACAAGACACCAGGAAAGTTCGAGCCCAAGTGGGAAGGACCTTTCATCATAGAGACGGTATACTCAAACGGTGCTTACCGCCTCACCAAACCCAATGGGGACTTGTTTATGATGCCCATCAATGGCAAGTTCCTGAAGAAGTACTACTCTTGACATCTTTCAGACTTGTGCTTCCATAAGGGGATTTATGGACCTAATCATCAAGGCTCATACAATCCCTTTCCACAAACTCATGCGCTTCCGGAACCCAGCTGTTGTGGCATCCTCCAGTAGAAGAACAACCACGTCCACATCACCTCTGGTTGTTCCCCTGCGCCCTACAAAGCGGAACCTTACATTCCATAAGACTACGCTATCCCGTATGTTTACCACGTCCACATTACCTCTGAGTAAACATCCCGTACAGACAACCCCCGTGTTGCCGTACATTGATCGCAGAACTTCCACGTCCACATTACCTCTGAGTAGTTCCGCGTATCCCCCAGAGTCATTCCTACCACGTCCATAACACCTCTGAGTAGGAAGATTCTATCGTCTGAACCCCCTATTTGCCACGTCCACATTACCTCTGAGCAAACATGGTGGTTCTTTCAAACTTATTATCTGTACTAAAAACAAGGTGCGCAAAAGATAATAGGTCCACACAAATCATCAAGTTATATAAGCAAAAATGAACACATCACAGAAAAGGGTGTACTTCTTTATTTCTAAAAAGAGAGTAAAGGATTACAATATCCCCAGCAAGAGTTGCAAAAAACACAAAAATAAGAGACTGCGACCCCTAAGCATCCCCAGGGTTGGCCGAAAGCTCTTCAATACGATGCCTCAAGTCTGCCACCCGAGTCTCCACAGTCGCCAAGACCCGGCGTTCAGCTTCTTGACGCATCGCCTCTATGGCCTCAAGAGAGGTGTCCTTCTCATGCTTCTCATCCAGGTGCTGCCGCTGCTGAGCTAGGGCAAGAGCTCGGTGGGTGAAGGTTGCTTCCTCCTCCTTGAATGCCATGTTCAGCCTGGCACGTTCGGCATCTAACAAAAGTCGGGCTCGCTGATCCTCAAGGCGGCGGATCTGGGCATCAATATCCGCGATATTAGCGTCCAACGCAGCTCGCACCTTCACTGTCTCCTGCGTAGACTGAGACAACCGCTCCACTGCAGCTTCAGTCTCAGCCACCTCGCGCTCCCAGACACTCACGGTGGCCTGGTAGGAAGACTCAATCTCGGCGATCAGCTTCCCCTTCTCCGTATCTATCAAGACGGAGAGGTCATTTCGCTGGATGCGCTGAAATTCCGAGAGCCGCTGGTCCAGCTCAACCACCGAAGCCTCCAGGATCTCGGCCATATGATCATGGCCTTGGTGAAGCGGATCAGGTCGATATAAGGCATCGCCAGAGTTCTTGCCGTTGCAAAGCTCCCATTGGCGTTCATACCGCAGCCAGACACCCCTCTGCAACATTTTATATACCCCCTCAACGATGAATTTCACATATTCATCTGCATCCGCCAGTACCTGCGCGTCATAGCAGGAGTCGGAGGAGCTGCTGTAGTTGGCGGACCGGAGGAAGATCCGCCGACTTAACCTGCGAGACTGGAACCTCGACATCGTTAGGCTCTTCATCAACAGGGCTGGAATGCCAGCCTGAGGAGCCAAAGGAACAGAAGAAGTGGACAGGCGTCGAGATGGTACCCCAAGTGGAAGGAGCCACAGAGGTTCCACACCCTTGTCCTTCCCAAGCTCGGAAGAACCACCGACGTCAGTGGCCACCTCTTCAGCCCCCAACGTCCTATCACAGCCAGTACCTCCCCTGGCAGAATGGGAGATCAACACTTGTCTCTGACCCGCCTCAGGAGTCGGGGACGGCAGACGAATCTCTTCACCAAATCCCTCTACAGGGACAGGATCTGTCGCTACCTCCTGATCGGTAGCCACCTCAACCTCCGCGACTGAGGCTGGGGTAGGGCTCGGCAGTGTTACAGCCGACCCACCCTCTCATGACAAGGAGGGGAATCAACCCTCTCCTCTGTTCCAACCATACCTGTTGCCCCCGCAACAGGCTCTTGCAACTCTGGAGCGACGTCATCCGAAGACGACGAACTCCACTCCACTTATCACCAGGAAGCCCCGTGTCCGCTGGGCCCTCAACGTCCAAGGCCCCACGGCGACTGGCACCATCCCGGAAGTTGTTGCAACCTCCGCATCTCTTTCAACAAAGTCTGGAGATACTAAAACCTCCGCAGGAACATCTTCAGGACTCTCCTCCACTGGAGACATTAACATCGGAGGAATACGCTCGTCAGACGAGCTTGCCACTTCCTTCGGTTTACTGACACCCGTTTCGAAACACGGGTCTTCTCTTCGACGATCCCTGCAAGAAGAAAAGCACAAGTCACCAAAATGACAAGATGAGCCAAAGTTACGAAGGACTCCCTACCTCAACGGGAACTGATTCCGCTGGCGTTACAGGTGGCACTCCTGCCTTTGGAGTTGACGTCTTTTTCGGCCTTTTTGGTACAGAAGAACCAGCTTCTGCGTCGGCCCGTCTCTTCCCAACAGAGGGATCCCTCACTGAGGCTGCAGCAGCAGCCCTATATCCCGCCAATTCTGGCGGACGATATGACCGGGCCGCTATCAACATATTCGCCGTGGCCTCCAGCTGAGTTCCAACAATAAAACTAGTCTCCCTGTCATAACCAGGAGACGCAGTATTCATGGTGCAATACAGCTTGGCGGCCGAATACAGGATTTGTGGCCTAGGGTTACGAACTGGCGTAGTAAAACGAACACCAGTACACCCGGCATTGTAATATTGCCAGCCCCGGGCCCCATCCAGCAAACTCCCGATAAACCCCAGACTGCTACTGGGATTCCGCAACATTAGCTGGGTATAGCCAAACTGGCGAGCAAACGGCTGGGCAGATATGGCTCCAGATAAATCTATTTTGGTTGCGGTAGACCAAGTGAGAAGACCGAATACTTTGCAACCAACGAAAACCCCATTTCGGCAGAGTAATCGCATCCTCACCAGAGTCGTCCAAATCTTGGTCAGCCTCGAAGTCTTTAAAGATGGGGCCAACCTTGACAATCTCCCACCCCTGAAGGTAGGACAAAACCCTCCTGCAAACGGGGACGCCCGTGTGTAACCACTTCCTCTTGTTGAAGCGCGGATAAAGGCATCTCCTTCAACATGATCCTCTTCAGGACCGGGACTCATCACGTTGGACGATGCAAAATCAACCATCCCATAAGATAATGGAACGGTAGCTCGGCCCGGGAAAGTTGTCATTTTTACCTTTCCCGAGGATGACATCATCAGCAAAGATCCTCAAACCCGCAACAGGTTACACACCATCGCAGGGAGGAGGGCTAAAGGTCGTCCAAAGACCAATTTACGGCAGGCAAAATAAGGTTCCGGTGCACCCTCTCCACTGCACCAGATCCGCCCGCAAACACACAATCCCGGAGCCATATCATCAAATATGCCGTCAGCACCGCCTTAGACGACATCCGGTGCGCACAGTGCCAGAAGCAGCTATACGCGTTCTCGCCACTCTCATTTGAACCTGGAGCTCTCTCGTCCAGCCGGCTTATCTCAGAAGTCACTTCCGCAGGTTTCAGCCCTTGCGGAGTCGTAAACCGGATCCTCGAGGAGTCCGTCAAATCCTGCTTGAAAACATAATCCTCCAAGCAGTCACATGAGGCTGGGTCTTACCCTTGTCTTTCCGGTGCATCAGATAATGATGGCTTGCCACTTCTTTAAAAACTGCCATCATCTCCGGGTCCTTATTTTCCAGAACCTGGATCTCTTCATTCGACGGAAATATTCCTCGTACGGTTCCGAGCCCCAAGGAAGCTTGGACACTTCGTACATCTCATGGAGAGCCAACCCCAACTCCCCCACCGGAGTATAGAAGGTGCCAGTCTGGGTATTGAACAACTCCAAGAGTGCGAGGAACATAGGCTTATTGAGATCCACGCCAGCCTGTGTGGCACGGATAGCGGCCGTCAGCCCAATCTCCTTAAGCTCGGCTTTGAACTTCGAAAGCACCCAAATGTCAACTCGTCCACCTCGGGATATGGTGACACCAACCTTCAACCTAAACTTACCTTTCGGATACGTGACCTTCGATGTCAGCATCCGATTTGCAAAAGTCGGAGCACTGAAGGCAAACGTGTCGCTTGGGACTTCACTAAGAGGCTCCCGGGCGCAAAGCTCGGCAACTAAACGAGGAACCGGCTCGTGAAGCGGCCAAGGTATCCCTCTGGTTCGAGGTAGCATCAATCGAAAGGGTACCTCCCAAAGCCCCTCCTTGAGAAGGAGTAAGTTCCCAGCGCATCCTTCTCTTCGAAGCCAAACGGTAAAAGGCCGTCAGCGGCAACTGGCGGTCAAGTTGCCGCATGTACAGAACCATGCCTTTTGCAGAAAAGAACCAGTCTTCTCTGATCCTCAGTATCTTCGCTTCAGAAGAGACCAGTCGGTCACCAAACAGAAAGGCAGGTTTTAAGAAAGTGACATCCTCAGATTCAGCAGATTTCAGTCTACCGCTCTCCGTCATACTCTGGAGGAAAATTGGCAACTGGTTCTGGATTTGCAGCACTCTCTCACGAGGTTGGTTCTGTAGGATAGCATCCTTCGCAGGGTTGATCACCGCCTCATCAAAATAACTCCCATTTGACAAAGAGAAGCGTCCAGGAGGACCTCATTCAGCAAAGGGATTGTCATGACACTGGCACAACCAAAATAAAAGTCAGGCAAAAAGACAAATGTGTCAAGCAGCCTGGCGCATCGTCAGGGTATAAACCCATGCGCTTCAACAGGGAAGCTTCAGCGCATCATCAGGGTATGAACCCATGCGCATCAGCGTTTGAGCTTCGGCGCATCATCGGGGCGTAAGCCCATGCGCGTCAGCAAAAGGCTTCGGCGCATCATCAGCGTACAAAACCCATGCGCGTCAGCAACTAAACCTCGGTGCATAATAAAGGCCTGAGACTATGTACGTCGGCAGGATAAAACCTCAGCATATCAAGGACAGAAGCCCATACGCGTCGGCAGCAGAGAGTTAGGGCACAATATGACCCAAAGCTTGTCTGAACAAAGAAGATAGCAAAAGTTGACACCCACCCGTCACCGCGGGACGAACGTCGGCCGGAGTCACAATGGTGCAGAAGCATCCTCGTCGGCGAACTCTGCCGGCTCCTTTCCCTTAGCACCGCCGCGAGGAGTCTTGGGATCCATTCTCTTGAAGAAGAAAGTTAGGATTTTGAAGAAGAAACTCTAAAAAAGCAAAGGCAGGCAGAGAATAGAAGAACTCTTTCTCTCTCCATCTCATGCCTATTTATAGGCACAGTCGCACGCGTGAACCGATGAAAGGTGACCTCAGCCGTCGCCTCGGGTCCTGTGAAAAGATAACAGCAAATAAAACCAAAAGACTATCATTAATCTTTTCGGTTACCGAGACGTTATCATTTGCATTTATTGAGAGGAACATGCGTCCGAACAGACATGCGCCCGAACAGTCATGCGCTCCAACAGTCATGCGCCTTGACCACCATGCTTCTTATTCAAAGTATTCCAAAACTTATCTAAAAGTTTTGAAAACTTTGAAGGGGGTCTTGTAGAAGCATGGAATTTCAGAGCCAGAAATCCTATACGCCAGACTACATGCGCCAGAGCTCGGACAAATACTTCACAAACAAAACCAACAAATATAGACATTTGAAAGAGGACTTTTTATTACATATAAAAGTCTATTATATGTCTAGAAAAGGTGGTACAAAATATCCTAAGTCTACAGCCAGCAACCACCATGCGCCTCCAGTCAGGCGCAGCAGCCACCATGCGCCTTAAACCAGGCGCATCCCGCCATGCGCACTCAGCAGGGCGCATCCTTTCAGCAGCTCAGTTATGTGCATCCTTAGTTATGTGCATCCCTTCAGCAGCCCAGTTATGTACCGCTCTTCCAGCCAGGCTCACCTGATAAGTGCTTCGACTAATGAAGCATTTAATCCTCTGGCTGGAACCAAGGAAGGGAAGAGCACCGCAAATCTGTGGCCAGGGGAGGCTTCGAAAGAACCTCCAAGGGCGAAGGTGTCATGCCCCAGAACCAGAATACTGGAGAGCGGGGCAGACATAGCCAGCTACGTATATTAAAATGGAAACCACCTCGATATACGGTCACGGCTGTCTAGAAATATGAGGGTTTACTACAAGCCAACAGTCTCTTATGGTCATAGACAAGCCTAATGTCTCAATCACAAGCAAGTAAGTAAAGTCACAAGATGTAGATCATTAAATATACAATAATAAGGCGTCCCAAATATCACATATTCAGCTGATCATGAAGCTAGTCGTTACAAAATGTTAGGACTAGCAAGAGTTTAGTCGTACATGATCAACCCTAGGATTTGTTAATCATGTTTACAGTCCGTAGGCAGACAGTAAGTAAAAGTGCATCGAGCTAACAGGTGCTCGTCGGCTAAACGCCTCAAAAGAATAACTTTACAATAGAGTGAGCGAAAAAAATAGAAAATCCACTCGTAGCCCGGGTTCCGTCTAGTCGCCACCATTAGGCTGGAAGCTTGGTAGATCCTCGGGAGCTGCTCCAAAATCTAGCCACACAAAACCAGCTGGGTCAACCCCAGAAAGAGCAAGTGCCACAAGGGGGCCACGAAATAAGAACAAAAGCCAGCATTAACACAAGAAGATATAATATTTAAAACTAGAATTTATGAAAACATGGCAGGGTGATATACGACGAGATAACCATGGGACTATTCCGATAGCCAGGTTACAACCCGTAAACCAAACAAGGACCGGGGTTGTAACCCTTCATCTGAACAGAACTTGGTTTCCCACCATTTATCGGCAAGATAATAATGCAAGAAATCAAGACAGTGAGCAATCTTGTACTGGATCAAGACATGGCTAAACTGGTTATACCTCATTCAATCAATCACGGCCAAGCAGATACTACGGCTTACTACTTTAACTAACTAGGGTTATCACAGGCCTAATTACTAACAAGATGCAGTGAGATTGTTCAACAGCCACAAGCCCTGCAGACCATCCAGGTTACCCAGGTCGAAAATTAGGAGTTGAACTCAGGTGGGTACATTGTCCGGGAGTCAAATGTACCCTTAGGTGACTTAGAGGGTGCAACACGCGACGGTGTGCTGGAAATGTGCCCTACTCGACGGTAGGCTACAGATCCCAAGAGCGCCCAGGTAACGGGATTGCCCGTAGCTGTGTCATCTCTTCATGACTACTGTGTTATTCTAGTTATTAACCTTAATCCATTTAGTAGGTACTCCTGACCGTGGTACTCAGGAGTCCCGTCCTAGACATGATACAAGACAGGACAAGTGGATTTAACAAGCAAGCAAAAAGAACTACCCACGGTGTCAAGGCAAGCAGTCAAGTTAATTAGCCGTCGCAACAGCATTAAGATAAATCATGTCAGGGTACTTGTCAGGAGTGCGCCACGACGGGCCACTATCATGTCAGGTTGGTCATGTCAGGAGTGCACCACTACGGGTCACTGTCGTGTTATGCTAGTTCCTTGTCATACCATGCCATGTACAATAGTCATTCCAAACATGTTAAGTAAAATCAAGTTCATGACAAAAGGCGTAAGGATATAAAATGGGCATAAAATATCTAATAAAATATCAAAATACAGGGCTATAGAAGAGCCAAGCTTAAGGAAATAAAACCAGAACTCCAAGAGCTAATGGATTAAGCAAGGGGGTCAGAGGCAGCATACGTATAAAAGTACGCACGCAGGGAAGCTACATGCGCACAAAAACACGCACGCAAGGCTCGCTCAAGTCTGCGTACCAAGGCACACTCAAGGGGAGCAGTGTACGTGAAAAGTCACGCACGCTCAAGGGAGCAGTGTACGTGAAAAGTCACGCACGCTCAAGAGAGAAGGATACGTGAAAAGTCACGCACGCTCAAGGGAGCAGCATACATGAAAAGTCACGCACGCTCAAGGGAGCAGCGTACGTGAAAAGTCACGCACGCTCAAGGGAGCACGCTTCCAACAGGGAGCGTACCCAAGTCTACGTACGCAGCGCTAAAGAGCGCGCGCAGCTCAGTGTGCGTAAGCTAAACAGCTCTGCACACTGCTCACTGTCTTCTCCAAACAGCAAGAACACCATGGTAGAACCCAAGCTTCAAAAGTTCATAACTTGGCCATCCGAGCTCCAAATCCGGATTTCCAAAGCTCCAACTTGGGTGAAACTGAATGCTCTCCCACATGGAAACATCAAAAACCCATAAAACCCAACTAAAACAGATTAAACCATGCAAAAATCCGAAAATAGGAAAACTTAGATCTAGAGCAATGGAGACTCCAATTCACAAAACACCAAGTTCTAATGTTGATCCATGTCCTAATCTAGCAAATGGGCAAATAAAAGAGGGATCTCATGTAGTGGCAAGGTTGTACTTGCCTAGGGTTGGGAGAGTTGTGTAGAGGAAGGAGAAGAAGAAGAAGAAGGAGGAATAAATGGTGGTTATGAGGAGAGAGAAAATGTTGGTGGAGTTATAAAGAGGGTGAGTTGTGGTGGGTTGAGGATGTAGCATAGGCTTAAGGTGATCCAATACTCATAAACCAAACCAAACCGTACCAACCCAATAAAACCAAGCCATGCCAAAAACCCAAAATATGAGAAATACCGAAATTCCCCAAGTTGAGAAAATAAGATACATGCCAAAAATCCAGATACGAGTATAAATACGAAATACGGGAAATACGAAAAATGAGGGTGACAACTCTACCCACCTTAAAAGAATTCCGTCCTCGGAATTTAATCAAGGAGCTAGAGATTGCCACGATAAGCTATACTAAGCACAGGCAAGCTACACTAAGCAGTTCAATCATACAATCATACAATGCAAGCAAGGAAGGGAAAACGTAAGGCATAAGAAAGACATTATACCTCACGAGTCAAAGAGGTAGGGGTATCGCGATCGGATGTCGTCCTCACGCTCCCACGTTGACTCACCTAGAGAGTGATGACACCAAGCAACACGGACTAATTTAATAGTCTTGTTCTTGAGTATCTTTTCCCTCCGGTCCAAAATAGACACGGGCCTCTCCTCATACGAAA
>JANAVB010010896.1:0-22512 GCA_029216955.1 Iris pallida
GGATCCTCTGCGATGTCCTCTGGAAATTGCACGAAGCAAAATGACTCTAACTTAGGCAATTCCTCAGCCTCAGAAGGCGTCTCGGAATCCTGAGCATTGGTCATGGTCTGATCCTCGACGAATACCATATCCCTACTTCTGTAGAGCTTTCTTCCCACTGGGTCGTAAAGTCTATAGCCAAACTCATCCCGACCGTAGGCGATAAAAACGTATTGCCTCGCCTTCGGCTCAAGTTTGGACCACTCGGCCTTCGGTACATGCACAAAGGCCTTACAACCAAACACTCGCAGGTGATTGTATGACGGTTCTTTGCCGTATAATACTTTGTCAGGCACATCACCCTGAAAGGAGCACTAGGAGATAAATTAATAACATAAGCAGCTGTGAGAAGAGCCTCACCCAATAACTGCTTGGCAAATTTGCTTCTGACAGCAAACACCGCACTCTCTCCATCAGTGTCCTGTTCATGCGCACCTTACACCATTGAGCTTGTAATGACCCACTCCGTCCTAGCGGAACGTCGATTCAAACGGCAAGTGCAACGACTCGAACGAGCCGTGTTCCCGAAGAGTTGGCATCGACCTGATGAAGAATCGATGCAAGACTTACATTGGCCCGTCAAAGATGAATCCAGACTTAGACTTTCAAAGGCGCACTCGGAGTGTCGCTCGGCCGATGCAAACATCGCTAAGGTGGGTGGCTCCGATGAACCCGTCTTTGCTTAGCCTAGACACATAATAATACGGACACTATTGCTAGAGTCGCTAGGCGTCAACACTGCGCATGCTAATAAACGAATGACTCAACGCACCTAGCTAAGGGAATAATCCCATCTTGTATGCTGGTATAGAATATGGAAAAGAACATGGAAATTGTGAGAACTCTCACCGCGCTCACGCTCGTGCTAAGGCACAAGCTTACGTTTATGTCCCTTATGCGTTCAACAATAAAACAATGAATAGTTTACAACAATGAAACGAAGACTATCAACATAGTCGTTTCGAGTAGAGTTAGCAACATTGGAAGACTATGGGACCGATGGGTCGCCAAGGCGACTCCCGCACGGAAGTTGCATAATGTATAAATGAAAGAATGAACGAATAAACGAGTGTAAGAATGAATCAACGAATGGATGAATACGAAATGAATCAATGAATGAATGGATAAGTGAAAGGAAGAAAAGAAGGAATGAATAAAAGATAAGAAGGAAATGAATGGTTAGCGACAGGTGTGACGGGCACGTACAACGGGGCTCGCTACCGCGCTGCCACTACAAGAAATTTGGGTTTCCGTGACAAGTGTTTTGTGACAAGTGTAAAACTTGTCACTGAAAGGATATTTTTGTGACAAATAATTTTTGTTGTCACTCATAGTTTGATTCTGTGACAACAGTGTTTTCCGTCACACAATTAAATCATTTAGTGACCATGTTTTTATTGATCGTCACTTAATGTTGTCACTGAAATAAAATTTAAGTTTTAGACTTATGTCAAAGACAAGTTATGTGTGATAAGTGAAAATACTTGTCACTTAAGGTGTTTTTATAGTTACAAGAAAATATTATCGTCACATAAAAGTATTAGCCACAAGATTTAAATTTTATTCATGTCACTTAAAAGTATCTTTTAGTTAGCAAATAATTCTATGCCACACAAAAGTATTAGTCACAAAGAAGAAATTTATTTCTTGTAACAAAAACTCACTACACCAAAATGGATAATTTGTGACAGTTAGAGTTGTCCAATACCGACATATTAAAATTGTCGTTGTATTTTCGATGGATCAAAATTGTTATTTAACATCAAAACCTATCTTCTAAAATATTAAATTTGAATTTGATGTACTAAAGTAGTTGTTTAATTTAAATTTTTGTCCAAAATTTTGGCCAAATCCCGAGCCCGCTGGAACCTGCTCCCAAAACTTCTCCAAAATTTTTCTTTTCTTCTCAACTTTTCTTCCCAAAAAAATTCCCCTTTTCTCAATCCCCTTTTTTACCATGGCAGTATTTGGCCGATGGATCAATTGGAAACCCATCTCCACCGCCATCAGTTAGCTATAGAGCACCACCTACACGTTCGAGAAGATCCAGGAGTTCGGCTAACAGGAGTTCGGCTACAACAGGACGACGGGGTTCATGTGGTTCGTCCAAAGAAGAGCACCACCTACACGTTCGAGAAGATCAAGCGCAAGGTGTCCTACGCCGCGGAGCTGACCGCGTTCGTGGGGCCTCGGTCGATCAAGAAGCTGATCGGACTGAAGACCAGGGAGCTCCTCATATGGCTCACCGTCTCCGAGCTGTACTCGCAGACCCAACCACCAAAGAGCTCACCTTCAAGTCCCCCACCATCTCCGACACCTGCGAGGCGGCGGTGTTCGACCTCGAGTAGTAGTAGTTAATAGCATGAGAAAGGAGAGCATTAATAGTACGTAAAAGCTAATTTGTACGCAGACAGACTCACCCGTCCGTCACGTGGTCCCACTCCATTGGTGGCGACACGTGACGGATGTGCTGGCCCCGCATGCGGACAACGTAGCAGTAACTAATAATAATGTCCTCTATCTATGTTACGATGGCAGATTCCTCTGAAGTGGCACATTGATATGGCCTTCATCAAAGAACTAAAGATAGTCGTGGCCTCGGATTCGTAGATGGGGGGAGGAGGCGATGACCTTATGGAAGAGGTCGGACGGCATGGCGTGGATCCAGAGGGGATGATTCAGTACGTATATGTTGTCATCAATTTCTCATGAGTTGTTTTGATTCAAAATGTTTTTTTAATTTTGGATTTATTTGGGAATTGTTCGATGCACGCTAGGTGTTCGACGAAAATCCTGTGTCAAAATGAAGAAGTTACTCCTCCTTAGAAACCAACACGAACAGTTTTAATGTGTTATCCTAGACTAGCATATTCTAAGGGAGCGATAAATGAGTAATCACTGAAGGCTGACCACAAAATTTTTGAATACCGGTGAAGAATTATGAAACCCCGACAAAATATAGGCAATGGGCTTTGCAAGTATTAGATTCTTGTACAAGAGTATTCAACTATGTATCTTGAATATATGATGGGTTTTTTTTTCTGAAAAAAATCTCAAACTTTAATAATGTACAAATGGTTCAGTTTTATGCTCTTTTGATTCCATGTCATGTCCTATACTAGCTTTAATCTTTTGATTACATGTCATGTTCAATGGGTTTTAATTAATGTACTCTATTTATCATTGAGATTTGAGACCATAGAACATTCTTGTCCAGTGATAAGCCTACAATTGAAGTGACAGTACAGTCAAGAAGATGTGGTTGATAACCAAAACATATATAAATTTAGACAACTTAGTTTTAGCTTTATTATTGATGACTCCAAATTTATAAGAACTCTGAAGTATCAAATACTTGGAGGATTCCAGCAGTATCCATATGTACCTTAGCACGTACATACATAGACTTATATAGAGAGAGAAATAACAAGTATGATTCTTTGATGACCAAAGAACATTGCTGTCCAATGATAAGCCTACAATTGAAGTGATAGTACAATCAAGAAGATGTAGTTGATAACCAAAACATAGATATAAATTTAGACAACTTAGTTTTAGCTTTATTCTTGAGTTTAAGTACAATTTTGATTAACGAGCTGAAGTTCTAGTTAAAAAAAAGGTAGCTTAAGTATAAGTAACTCATATTGCAGCTAAGAAAGCAATGCATGCAGCAGAAACATGTTAGACACACATTACTACAATTTGTATAACCATAAACTGCCTTCATTGATGAGAGATCGGATCATAATTCATAAACAGTAAATTGATAGAAAAATGTAGCTCACTACTTATACTAAAATCATAATACCTTGAAATGTTCATACGCTACGTCCAGGCGGCAAGAACCCACCATACCAGTTGGAATATTCAGCTTTTTAACATATGAAACTGTTGAGAGAGAACCAAGGTTAGAGGCTGCTTTTTTGTCATGCCATTAAAAATAAGAAATTATTACCTCTCCTCTCCAAGTAACTATAGTAATACCCTGATCATGAGGTCATACTATTTGTATTTTATAATCCATAAACAAGTTCCAACTATGTCAAAAAATATCTTCAAAGTACTCATGGTAATCATGATACTGTTAAACTTAAATCAGAAACTATATTCAGTAACATGTACCAATTCCTTCATATAAAGTATGAAGCAAGAACCTACTATTTCTAAGGAAGCATACTGCATCCAATTCAGAACCAATTAGCGTTTCAGATTTAACTGCTCTGCATTACCAACCTTAAACCAAACAAAGATGCCATTGATTATTTTTTTGTGTCAATCCTTTTCTCACATAAATCATTTAAAGAATGCATCAATGACAAGACAAAATCTTTCTACAATCTACATCTAGCTTCCCCCTCGTGTTAGAATAAGTAAGCGCATTATTATTCACTTTTATTAATAGTTGTAGAGAAAATTTAAAGGATAGGATTCAAAGGAAGGCACCAACAAGAAGGTCAACAAGGATATAAGAATTTTGCTTGCCCATAACCAGGCCGTAGTACTGCCATGAAATTCCACAACACCCTGTCATCCATATAGGAATGCTTTTTCTATATATTCTGACTATCAAATTCAATAACAACATGAAAAGATGCATAGAATTTGTGTTTTGATATTGTTAATTGTCTTCATATTGGTATTGATGTTATTGAAACAAAATCTAGTTATCTTTTGTTGTTTGATGGTTCCATCTATTTGTTAGGTTATAAGAAATAAAGCCCTACTACTACGTACATATCTGACTCGTGAAGCAGAGGTGATGTTTCGCTCCTAAAGGTTGTTTATATCCAGTTCATAAGCATGCTACAAATTTTTCTAAACTTGCATTTCTGTAGTTCAGGAAATTCAAAAGATCATAGCTTTTGAAGGAGCATTTGAGAATATATTTAGCATTATTAAGGAGGAAGGAGGTTCTGATGGAGGTGTTGTTGTTCAGGTGATTTTTTTGTCCTCTATTATCCAGAAATTTTTTTCTGATAATATTATCTGCTTTTGAGTTTCAAAATTGAAACAATACTCATTCTATTTTCTGCTTAGTCAAGGAAAGTAATCACTTCTCTATACAAAATATATTTTTGATCTTTTATTGGATACCATGCCATATTCAGAATTCACACAATGGACATCATATTTTATCATGTTATTTGATACTCAAGACATACTAATCGTATGAAATGATTTAGTATCACTAGTAGATGTTTCGACGATCCACTTGATGTACTTCTCAGTATTATTTTTATTTACGACTACCAGATAACCCAATGTTGCATAAATGTTGGTACTTCTACATAGGATGAAGCCATTCTGAATCTGTTTAATTTATAGGTCTCTCTTCCAAGTCTTATTGATATAATGATCCATGACACATATCATCAATCAGCACCATAATGTACGAACAAATCTTTATATCTTGAAAAGTAGACCCTGACCAAGAGTCATAGGATTGTTGTTATTCAAGGTTCAGATTCTAGTAGGTTTATCCAAATATAAGGATAAGAAGACAATAATCAACTTCCTCTTTACTCCTCTGGATTTATTTCCATAGATGTACTCTTCCATAAATGATATTCTTTGCAGTTAGCTTTCACTTATTAGAGCCAATTGACATAACCTTTTATTTCAAACTATAGAATTAAGTGTGCAAAACTTAAATTTGTTGATACTTTTTCATGCCAGTTATTTAATTGGATACTTGTATTTCCTCCAAAGTAAGAATATCATGTGTATTCAGCTTGAATATTAAATATTGCACGAGATATAGCTCACTTATGCCGTTGTTGAACAGAATTGTCTACAACTGCTGAATATCTTATTGCTAAAAATACATCTAATCCTATTGGCTCAGGTTCCTGCTAAATTTGTTTACTACATGTATGTTCAAAGGAAATTCTAAATCTATTGTGAACTTTAACTCTCTTTTTATTTGCACTGAAGAAGAACATCCTGGACCATTTCTTAACAATTGGTGTCGATCATGGGCTTTAGTTGTTGTATGATGTTTGGTAAGATAGTCCAACACAAAATACTTGGATATATATATATATATATATATATATATATATATATATATATATATATATATATATAGTCCAACACAAAATACTTGGATATATATATATATATATATATATATATATATATATATATATATATATATATATATATATATATATATATATATATATGACACCCATGTCTCCAAAATAGTATAACACAGAATACTTGGATATGTGACACCTGTGTCAAGTTAACATGTCTCCAAATAGTCCAACATAGAATACTTAACACATGACACACATGCATGGCCATATTAAGTAGATGTTTATGAAAATGTGTAATGATCCTTAAAACCTATATTGCATGGATACGACACAACATAGTAAGGGCACGACGAGATGGACACAACACCTATTTTGGTGTGTCCTATTATATTTTGGTCCTTTGGAGCATAGTTTAAAGTATCGGCCGATACCAGTTCGATAGAGCCGATATCAATACGGTTTGGCATGTCCTGATTCGATACCGACCGATACCCGATACCGACATTGGGGGTCTCTTTTTCGATCAATTTAGCTAAAAAATAAAGGAAAGAGGACAAATCAAGAAGAGTTTAAAGCATAATAAGGTTGTAAAAGCATATAAAATAAGAAAATTATTTTATTGCATGTAAACCAATCGGTAAGGGTGACTACTATTTTATTTAATTTCAAAACTACTAAGAAATAATACTAGAATACTTAAAAGTGATGCCTTAATGTATAAATATATATTTTAAATGTTAATAATTTATTAATTGTTTTTTTTACCAAAAAATTTGATATTTCGATCCAAAGCCACCGATACTACCGATATTGTTGATACCGATACTTATAGGAATGGTCCGATACCGATTTCGATACCGATACTGTGAACCTTGTTGAAGTGTACATGATGTGTCTGACATGACATGTCTCAAATTTTTGTAGTGTCCATGCTCCCTAGATTTTAACCAATTGCCTCAAATATTGCTTAAAAGTTTTCATGCATTTAATTTCACACAAGCTACACGTCATAGCTTTCCTTTAAAAATGTTGACATATATTTGGAATTGTGATAAGCATCGGGGACTTGATTTGAGGACTACACTCGAAGTTTTTGGAAGTTCCAATAATTTATACCCGAGGCAACCATAAACCTGTTACTTTATTACCATGTGAGAACCATCTTAACATTAAGAGATTAAGCTAATACGCAAGAGCTACAAACTCCGGTAAGTGTTCGAAAACAAGATACCTCATATTTTTATTTATCGTAGTAAATGTAAAGACACTTTACCTTTGGCTTTTGAACCGAACTGCAAACATTTGTGTCATTTTCTCTATTCTCATTGCTTCTATTGTAGAAATTCTTGACAATTTTTTTCTTGTATATATATTTACGTAATATTCTAAACAATCTCTTTATTAATTTATGCAGGTTATTAAAGATTGATCATCGCCAAGACATGAGCTGCCTATGCAATTGATCATCAGTTTATATTTACAGATTACTCTAGGTTTTATGTTCCAGCTACTTTGGACACTCTTTATTTTATAAGTACTCAATATTACTTCTCTTTACGTTATATGTACTAAATTTTGTGGAGCAATATAATTACTTTTTGAGGATTGGTATAATTACTTTTCATGTTGTTGTTGTCTATAATTACTTCAGAATTAGTCGCCTATATAAAGACCTTTTATAATTTGTGAAGGTTAGTTCTGGTTTACATTGGAAAGTCGATGGGGTGTTCTTGAAAGAAGAGCACAATCATGCATACCCTCTTCTAGAAGAATTGTGTGATATTGTATTGTGTGTTTTTGTGTTTTAATGTATAATGACAATGACAAAAAATAATTACTCGTGACAACATCGATTTGCCATCAAACATATAAAGTGTACACTACGGTTACAACATTTACCTTCACTAAACATATAAGTATATAGTGACAACAATGGAAGTGTTACTGTAAGTATTTACAATGATGACATGTACTTGTCACTAAACATATATGTTTATTGTGACAACAATATAAGTGTTACTAAAATTATTTTGTGACAGCAAACGTCGTCACGAAAATAATTTTTATTTTTTTGTCAATTTTTTTTTATTTTTAATTACAATAAATGTGATTTGTGACAATATCGTGCGTCACTTATAATATTTTTAGTGACAAATTTGTTGTCACGAAAAGTTTACTATCACTGACAACATATTCTTGTCACAGTAGAGAACTTTCTGTGACAACGAATTTTGATCGTCACCTATACTTTTAGCTACGGAGGTATAGGCTACGAAAATAAGTCGTCACTGTACTCGTCACAGAAGATGTGTTGTGACAACTTCATAATTTCTGTGACAACTTTACATGTAACAGAAACCATGTTTTCTTGTAGTGTGCACAGACGCCAACCTGGTCGATAACGCATTATGGCTAAGGGTTAGCCTATGGCTCAAAGACAGCCGTTAAGTTAAAATGACAATAAAATACGAAATGGTCGTGGACGGCTCGTGCACGAGCGAAAAGGGATTCCAAGGATAACGAACGACGTTTTCGTGGCCGGCCTAGGCGGAATCATGGCCTACGGGCGGACAGAATGTACGGGCTTGGGCACATAACCAAACGTAGGGCCGGTTATTCAATAGTCTATCAAGGTGTACCAACTATCACGCTTGATAGATGAGAATGCCACAGAAGAAAATGTCCAAAATGGCTGACATGCCAGCGACCGGTGCATATAGATTTAGGTGGGCTTTGCTGGTGGCAATCCACGTGCAAGTCCTTGCATTGAAATCAAAGTAGTATAAAGTTAACTGAATGAAGCGCCTTATGAATAGGCTTGAAATATAACGCACAAAACGATAAGGAGTACTTCGTGCTAATGAATTTGAAAACGCGCCTACGACGCGTTAGAATCTAAGGCAGGAACATGCCCTTGTAACTGAATGTTTACGTGAATCATGTTAAGTTGAAATATATGAATTGTTGACTAACTTGGTTTATATTGAACAGGGAAGGCCGGACGGTAAGTATGGGTAAGTCGTACATTCATTTCCATGCACACACTTGAATATGGCAACACGAGATAGGCTATGAAATATGCCATGAAACTGATCCTAAGGCAAGATTAGAAAGACAATGAATGATAGAGATGCACATAAGTAAACAGAACGTGTTTGGTAATGATAGCATTGTGGGCGAGCTAGCCTCCCCACCAGTGCATAACAATGTACTGATAACCCCATAGTCTGCATGCAGGATGCAGGAGACGCCGGCGGGTGCGGAGCTTTCATCGAACGTGCTAAGGCACGGAGCTATCTCTGGAGCCTTGGAGCGTTGCAAGGAGCTGAAGCACCCTATACAGGACATAATGTATCGGAACATCGCCATGAATCATTCCATCTTGTAAGCCACTTGGCACGCCTTTTATGTTTCAGAGAGAGAGAGCTTGAGCGATTTGTAATGTCGACCTAGCGCCGCTTGTAAACTCCTTGAATATCGATAAAGAGTTAAATTCGCTTCAATTTGTGTTCATTACTTTCCGCTGCAAATGGGGACACTCTGTACGACTTTGTGGTCTAGCTCAAATCAGCCGTTTCTGGACTTAGCCTTGCACCGGCGAAACCTAGGCCCGTGCGGCATCACGCCTTAGCGAGGACGATCGCTCCTGCGGGAGCGGGGCGTGACAGATTGGTATCAGAGCACGGTTTTACGTCCTTGGACTTCAATTCGATTTTCTCAGTTTTGAAAGCTCGGTTTTGAAACAAAAGAAGTGTATGCTCTCTCTCGTTGTGCCTTGAGATGTTCCATACAATAAGTCTAATATTTTCAAAAGCTCGTACAAGTACTCGGTCGAATGGGATCGCTAGGCGAAGGCCTTTGTGCCGAACCATGACATACTTGAGTTGGAAGGAACCGATGCTAAAAGTTAGCAAAATGCAAGACGTGCTTGAATAACCTTATGCTGACAATAGCGAATGAGTACACGAGACCGAAGTATAGTTCGAACAGGATGGTTATGCACGCAGCCTTTTGGCTAAGTTGTGCCGAGTATCGCACCTAGACTTTCTGGTGCAAACGAGTTGCGAGTGAGATTGACTATCGCTTGGACGAGAATAAGGGAGACTTAGAACGTATGTTGATAGAGACGCTACTTGACCGACGCTAAAGCGAACACGGGGAAATGGTTCTTAGATTTTGAAGAATGAGCGAACGCGCAATTGGACATGTCGATCGGGAGTCGAATAACCTCTTGAGGATTTGTAGAATGACTTGACTCCGAGTGGTGTATGTGATAGCTTCGAAGAAGAAAAAGAGCGAGTGTCGATGACTAGTCGAATGGCTCGAATCCTGAGTGGTGTATGGACGTTATAGAAATTGTTCGAGCGAGACTAAAGGATTTACGAATAGAACAAGTATGTCGGCAAGCGATGATATCGTGCAAGCCTTGGAATGAGTAACACTTAGTTGGTTTCGACTTCGAGAGTCTCAAACGAGATATCGTTCGGACGAGTTAAGAATGCGTAGTGCGAATCATAAAACGAATGGAGGTCTTGATGTCACGCCCCAGAATCAGAATACTGGAGAGCGGGGGAATGACTCAGCCAGCTACGTATTACGGGTAGATGAATACCGTATAATACGATCAATGGTGTCTAAAAGATAAGGGGGTGCATACTACATGAAAGTCTCGCTATGGTCACTTCACATCTATTGTCTCAATCATTCAAACAAGAAGCAATAACAGAGAACATTTAAGAATAAGCAATAAGGCGTCCCAAATGCTTAGTCAAAATGTTCTTGAGATCTGGCTTTACAAAACATAGCCAGATGATTATAGCAACATATACACAATTGTTATCAGCTGCAGTCTGACTTAATTACAATTATGTAAAAGTAAGTACAAGACAATCCGACTAACATGTCGGTGCCAAACGGTTAAAATATAAAGTAAGTAACAAAACGAGCGAGGAAGTAAGGAACCCACTCGAGTCCTCCTGCGATCATTCCTCTAGTATTGACCATCTTGGAGGTAGAAGTAAGCTGAGTCCTCGGGAACCGGCTCTAAATCTGGCCATGCGAAACCAGAGAGGTTAGACCTCTAATAGCAAGTACCGCAAGGAAGCACGATATGAGGAGTTAAAACCAGTAATAAGAGAATATGATATATAGATCTCTGCTTGCTACTAGGATTCACATAATGTCACGACACTTCGAACCAACCTCCCAACCAAACAAGGACAGAGGTTGGCCCGTCATGTCTCGACACTCTGATCATCTTAGTTAGTTAACAGAGTAGGTACAGTACACAAACAAATCAGTTTAACCGGCCATACAACTACTACGGCTTGCTACTGTGAATCCCAAGTTATCATGAAATTATGCAATAAGGATTTCTCAGTTCTTACTATGGGCAAGCAAGGCTAGTCTATCCAATCAATCAATTGCGCCAATCATGAATTAGACGAGTCCCAGCGGGACGCCCGTCATCAATATACAATTACAATAATATAAGCAGATACCGCTTCCTGCCCGTGTGGCAGAATTACAGTATCTGTGGGAACCAGCCGGCCTGTCAGGCACTAATAGTCCCAAAGAGGGCTGCCATGTAAGAACTCGAAAATTCATACTCTCCATGCAATCATTATTTTATTTAACTTAGTAGCCTCTATGTTAAATGAAATCCCATGTCGTGGATCATGGTCATTCAGAATGAGTACTTCCGTACAAGGTACGATATGCCCAACTCTACAACGATATCCGTACGGTTAAGTTGTAGGTCTTACATAGCGTAATGTAACAATTAAAACTAAGCACGGAATAATCATGCCTTGACCATAGAGTACACATGCTGCTTTCATAAAATATAAATAATTATAGCCTACATGTATCTATATGTCAATATTCGGGATTGGCCAATCGATTGCAAATATGAACGTGTCTTATTCCATTTAATTCAATAAGACGACTAGCCAGTCTCTTAGTTCCATCTAGGAACGCATGATCAATAATTAATCAAGATAACAATCAATGTTAATTAATGCCAAATTCGGAAAATAAAAATTGGAAAATAAATAATGATTGGAAAATAAATAATCTCATGCGCTGTGGAAAATGATTGGGAAATAAATAATCTCATGCGCCTGAGGAATGGAGATTCATGCGGCTGTGGGAAATGATTGGGAAATAAATAATCTCATGCGCTGTGGGAAATGATTGGAAAATAAATAATCTCATGCGCCTGAGGAATGAAGATTAATGCGGCTATGGGAAATGATTGGGAAATAAATAATCTCATGCGCTGTGGAAAATGATTGGAAATAAATAATCTCATGCGCTGTGGAAAATGATTGGGAAATAAATAATCTCATGCGCCTGAGGAATGAAGATTCATGCGGCTGTGGGAAATGATTGGGAAATAAATAATCTCATGCGCTGTGAGAAATAATTGGAAAATAAATAATATCATGCGCTGGAGGAAATGATTGGGAAATAAATAATATCATGCGCCTGAGGAAGAAAGATTCATGCGGCTGTGGTAAACAAATCTCATGCGCTGTGGGAAATGATTGGGAAATAAATAATCTCATGCGCTGTGGAAAATGATTGGGAAATAACTAATCTCATGCGCCTGAGGGAAATGATTGGGAAATAAATAATATCATGTGCCTGAGGAAGAAAGATTCTTGCGGCTGTGGTAAATAAATCTCATGCGCTGTGGGAAATGATTGGAAAATAAATAATCTCATGCGCTGTGGGAAATGATTGGGAAATAAATAATCTCATGCGTCTGAGGAAAATGATTGGAAAATAAATAATCTCATGAGCTGTGGGAAATGATTGGAAAATAAATAATTTCATGCGCCTGAGGAAATGATTGGGAAATAAATAATCTCATGCGCCTGAGGAATGGAGATTCATGCGGCTATGGGAAATAATTGGGAAATAAATAATCTCATGCGCTGTGGGAAATGATTGGAAATAAATAATCTCATGCGCTGTGGAAAATGATTGGAAAATAAATAATCTCATGCGCCTGAGGAATGAAGATTCATGCGGCTGTGGAAAATGATTGGGAAATAAATAATCTCATGCGCCTGAGGAATGGAGATTCATGCGGCTGTGGGAAATAATTTCATGCGCTGAGGGATAAAGGTTTCATGCGGTTGGGACTGTTCTTTCTCTCCGAATTTTCTGAGAACAGAACCATGGAAGCCATTGCTTCCAAGCTCCATAAATCCTTCATCCCAAGCCCAAATATGGACTTCCATAGGTCAAAATTGGGTAGGACAAAATTTTCTACAACATGGAACCATCAAAACTTGGAGATAACAAAGTTTATTATTTCAAAACCTAAGAAATTTAAAAATGCAACAAACTTAGATCTACAATAAAGAAGCCATGGAAAATGAAAATGCCAAGTACTAAAGAGACTTAGAATCAAATAAGAAAAATGATGGAACAATAAAAATGGGGATCCATCAAGAAGCAAGTTGGCACTTGCCTTGTTCTCCTAGGTTGGTGGGAGAGTTATGAGGAAGAAGAAGAGTAATAAGAAGAAGTAATGAAGAGAGAGAAAGGGTTTGGGGCTTTAAATGGGGTGGTGGTAGGTGGGGGTTTATTTCGGTTCATGATGAACCAACATAATTAAACCAATCTGAGCCGAACCCATAGCAAATCTAAAGCAGAGTATAAAAGCAGAAAGTAAAGTACAGAAATGAAATGAAATTGCAGAAAATTAATTAACATAAAATTAAAGGGATTTAAACACAGAGCAATACATGATAAATATAAAATATTTACATTTAAACAGTACATGCATTCTAAAAATACGTATTCTGGGAATGGAAAGTGACACTTGATCGAGGAAACATAGAAGATCGTACATGCGATTTTGAATTTAGTCGAAGGGATTAAAACTTGAGTTAAGGTAAAATACGCATGGACGAGATCGAAGATAGCACGATTGAAAGATAGCGTGCATAGAAAACGTTAGTTTGGAGATACGAGAATGACTAGGGAATTGAAAATTGATGTTGCTTGATGAAGAGTTAGCACGCGACAATGTGAATTAAGGAAATTAAGTTGCATGACTTAGAATTCGTTGCAAAAGGAAGATCGTCAGGTTATGTACATCATCGATGGTATTGAGGCGTATCAAAGATCGATGTACAATAACTCGGGGGTACTCTGATTCGATAAATGATAATCGTGTTAGAAGTTATTAGTTTGAAGGATACTACGTTGGGGAATTTCGATAGAAATGAATGTTTGGAATGAAGAAAGAAAGTGACTTGATTGTTCGGTGATAACCACAACGACAACGATCTTGTCTTGCGAGCGCAACTCCAGCCTCGCACATACGTCACGTCGGATTCGGGACGATCGTTTCGCGTGAGCGTTGGCATGGTGATTCATGTCCAGCGGGAATGGTCGAACTCAAAATATCATGACATGGCAATTTTGATTGCTTCGACTTATGGTTTGAAGCGAAGGTGAATTCGAGGATTGTTAGGACTTGCGATTGAAGAATGAGAAAACTTGAGGATTGAGTAGACCCAATCCGCGTATCGAAAACGAGTAAGTCTAGATTCAACGCAAGAGTTACGTCCCGATGAGGACGATTATTCCACAGGAACGTTGACATGGTGATTCATGTCCATCGTGGATAATCAGACTTGCGTGATATTGGGACGTAACATATTGCAAGGCTAGACGACCTTGTGATCGACTACGTAAATTGGATAGGTGAACTGTATCAAAACATACTTGAAGAGATAGACTACGATAATTGCTAGTACGGACGCACGATAATAACATGTCGAGAATTCGATTGAGGACAACCTATCGTAGGATGACTTTCCTAAACGAGCTCGAACTTGGAACGGAGAATGTGTTGAGGCAAAAAGGCTGAATGCTGCTTGATGTTTAGAAATTGGGTGAAACAAATTTGGGTAGAAACTTCCGTACAAGCGAACAAATGGTTTGACCATAGTGGGACGAGCGTCGTGCAACGGCCTTGCACGATGAGCAACGGACTTGACGTGTAACTATGACCTTGTGAGCTGACCTAGCGGATAGGCGGATGACCCTATGCCGAGTGAATGAACCTGTGCGATTGACATTAGAGTATCGTCTGGACGGACGATAAACTTAGGGCAACAAGACTTAGAGTAGGACGGGGAACAGGGAGTGTGCGTGAACGACGATGAGATTGGCCCCAAACAAAGCGAATGATAGGAGTATATGATGCGCAAAGTAAAGTTGGGATAACGAATTGAATCATTGATTGGAAGACGTACTCGGTGATAGTGCGATGCTTGATCTTAAATCGGGCGGAAATTACTTAGACTTGGTTGACCCCGCTAAGAAGAAATTGTATTGATTTCATTGACAAGAGCGCTTGAGAAGCGAATAATCTCGAGGACCAAGATAAACGATATGTGATACACACATGAGTTCGGTTTTAAATCGAAGTTAGCAAAACCATCGACAAATCGAAACTATCACGAGTAGCTTGTCCGACTTTGCTAGTCGCTAAGCTTGGTTGAATTGTACGTATTTGGAGGACGCCTTGAATGCGTCCATGATCCAAACTCAGTGATATGATGAACTCGAATGCAGCTGCAAGTGGGTGTTGAGATGCGCATGAACGAATGAGTGAGTTTGCCTCAGCTTACGTCTCTCGTATTTGACGAATTACAACGCATCTCGTACGACCATTCCAGTCCCATGACACGTCGAAATAGCAACCAAGTCGGAGAAGAAACGTTTGAATTGAATAAGTACCATCAACTCTAAAGATGAATAAAAAGCCATTCAATAAAAATCGACCAAACGTACGCGACACGGAACTTAGAAAGGTATCGAGTATGGTTCGATACCATCAAACGATAGAGCCGTTCGATAGTATTGTCTAAGAAACACGACGACACGAGTTAAGGAATGGTAGGATGACCTGCACTCAGAAAGTCTCGAGGACGAGACTTGTTTTGAGTGGTGTATTATGTAATGACCCGCTCCGCCCTAGCGGAACGTCGATTCAAACGGCAAGTACAACGACTCGAACGAGCCGTCGACCCGAAGAGTTGGCATCGACCTGATGAAGAATCGATGCAAGACTTACAGTGGCCCGTCAAAGATGAATCCAGACTTAGACTTTCAAAGGCACACTCGGAGTGTCGCTCGGCCGATACAAACATCGCTAAGGTGGGTGGCTCCGATGAACCCGTCTTTGCTTAGCCTAAACACATAATAATACGGACACTATTGCTAGAGTCGCTAGGCGTCAACACCGCGCATGCTAATAAACGAATGACTCAACATACCTAGCTAAGGGAATAATCCCATCTTGTATGCTGGTATAGAATATGGAAAAGAATATAAAAATTGTGAGAACTCTCGCACCGCGCTCCACGCTCATGCTAAGGCACAAGCTTACATTTATGTCCCTTATGCATTCAACAATGAAACAATAAATAGTTTACAACAATGAAACGGAAGACTATCAACATAGTTATTTCGAGTAGAGTTAGCAACATTGGAAGACAATGGGACCGATGGGTCGCCAAGGCGACTCCCGCACGGGATGTTGCATAATTTATAAATGAAAGAATGAACGAATAAACGAGTGAAAGAATGAATCAACGAATGGATGAATACGAAAATGAATCAATGAATGAATGGATAAGTGAAAGGAAGAAAAGAAGGAATGAATAAAAGATAAGAAGGAAATGAATGGTTAGCGACAAGTGTGACGGACACGTACAACGGGGCTCGCTACCCGCGCTGCAAGAACGCCAACCTGGTCGATAACACATTATGGCTAAGGGTTAGCCTATGGCACAAAGACAGCCGTTAAGTTAAAATAACAATAAAATACGAAATGGTCGTGGATGGCTCGTGCACGAGCGAAAAGGGATTCCAAGGGCAACGAACGACATTTTCGTGGCCGGCTTAGGCGGAATCATGGCCTATGGGCGGACAGAATGTGCGGGCTTGGGCACATAACCAAACGTAGGGCCGGTTATTCAATAGTCTATCAAGGTGTACCAGCCATCACGCTTGATAGATGAGAATGCCACAGGGGAAAATGTCCAAAATAGCTGACATGCCAGCGACCGATGCATATAGATTTAGGTGGGCTTTGCTGGTGGCAATCCGCGTACAAGTCCTTGCATTTAAATCAAAGTAGTATAAAGTTAACTGAATAAAGCGCCTTATGAATAGGCTTGAAATGTAATGCACCAAATGATAAGGGGTACTTTGTGCTAATGAATTTGAAAATGCGCCTACGACGCATTTGAATCTAAGGCAGGAACATGCCCTTGTAACTGAATGTTTACGTGAATTATGTTAAGTTGAAATATATGAATTGTTGACTAACTTGGTTTATATTGAACAGGGAAGGCCGGACGGTAAGTATGGGTAAGTCGTGCATTCATTTCCATGCACACACTTGAATATGGCAACACGAGATAGGCTATGAAATATGCCATGAAACTGATCCTAAGGCAAGATTAGAAAGGCAATAAATGACAGAGATGCACATAAGTAAACAGAACGTGTTTGGTAATGATAGCATTGTGGGCGAGCTAGCCTCCCCACCAATGCATAACAATGTACTGATAACCCCACTGTCTGCATGCAGGATGCAGAAGACGTCGGCGGGTACGGAGCTTCCATCGAACGTGCTAAGGCGCGGAGCTATCTCTGGAGCCTTGGAGCGTTGCAAGGAGCTGAAGCACCCTATACAGGATATAATGTATCGGAACATCGCCATGAATCATTCCATCTTGTAAGCCACTTGGCACGCCTTTTTATATTTCAGAGAGAGAGAGAGCTTGAGCGATTTGTAATGTCGGCCTAGCGCCGCTTGTAAACTCCTTGAATATCAATAAAGAGTTGAATTCGCTTCAATTTGTGTTCATTACTTTTCGCTGTAAATGGGGACACTCTGTGCGACTCTGTGGCCTAGCTCAAATCGACCGTTTCTGGACTTAGCCTTGCATGGGCGCAACCTAGGCCCGTGCGGCATCATGTCTTAGCGAGGACGATCGCTCCTGCGGGAGCGGGGGCGTGACAGAGATTAGGTGTCTTAGGCGGAGTCTTCTGGTATCGTATCCCTTGCTCTCTGCAATAAGAATCAAAGGGACCAATGTATTTGCCGTCGTTGTCGGACCGAACACACAATAATTTCTTGCCCGTCTCTCTTTCAACAGAGGCCTGAAACTCTTTAAAAGTGGACAACAATTGATCCTTGGTATTTAAGGTATAGACCTAAACCTTCATGGAATAGTCATCAAAAAAAGTTACAAAGTAAGACGCACCACTAATAGATTTTACCTTTATAGGACCGCAGACATCCGAGTGAATCAACTCGAGCAACATCGGCTTCCTTGAACATGGGTAACTTTAGAAAGATACCCTATTTTTCTTCCCAGCTAAGCAGTGTGTGCACTTCTCCAACTTTGTAGACTTGAGCCCTGGAATCACCTTCATGTTCACCAAGTAGCTCATCCCCTTCTCGTTGATATGGCCAAGTCGCCTGTGCCACAACTCGGCATATGCGTCAGAAACTGCGTTCACCTCCTGTGCCCCATGTGTGCACCCCTCCATATAGTAGAGACCGAACTTCTTGCTTCCTCTGGCAATCACCATCGAACCTCTGGAAAGCTTCCACTGACTATTCCCGAAGAGACTGAAGAATCCCTCGTCATCCAACTTTTCAACCGACACCAGGTTGAAACGGATATCAGGGACATGACGAACATCTTTGAGAACAAAAATTGCACCCATCTTCATCCTCAAATGCACATCTCCAACGGCAATCGCCTTCGACACATCTCCATTGTCCATCTTCAATACTCTACAGTTGCATGTCGTATAAGTGACAAATAGTGCCCTGTTATGAGATATGTGCGCTGAAGCTCCTGAGTCCACCAGCTAAGAATTGTCATCGCAGGCGAGGTTTGTGATAACCTTATCACCTACGACGATCACATCCCCTCCGTGTATCGAGGTCGCCGCTGTAGTGTTCTCATCTTGCTTCCCCTTGTTGCCCTTCTTCTCTCTTCCAAGCGAAACAGTTCCGCTTGATGTTGCCCCTCTTGCCAAAATGGTAACACTCCGAGTCCTCATACCGACCCTTGGACTTCCTCCTGCTCTTGTCTCTGCCACCACCTGGACCCCTGCTTTTGCCCCTTTCGCGACACTCTTAAACTAGTGCCTCCGAGTGGTGGGATGTGGATGAAGTACCATGAGAACGTCTCCGTATCTGTTCATTCAGCACCCCACTCTTGGCGACTGCAAACTGACTACGCCTTCTGGAGCAGAAGCGATCATAGATACTCGTACGGTCTTCCACGAGTCTGGCAATGTACACAGCAGCCACAGTCCCTGAACCTCGTCGTCGAACTTGACTCCCATCAAAGATAGCTGGTCAACCATGCCCTAGAAATCACTTAAGTGATCTGTAATAGATGCCCCATCTTTGTACCACAGTCCCATTATCATCCGGATCAGAAATAACTTGTTTACGCCGGTCTTCTTCGCATACAAAGATTCCAACTTATCCCATAACGTCTTCGCGTGCTCAATATTGGCAACGTGGTTGTACATGTTCTTGTCAACGAACTGCCTAATATATCCACACACCTGTCTGTGCTCGAATTTCCAGTCCTCCTCGGATTTATCAACGGGTCGCTCAGAAGAAAATACAGGCAGATACAGCTTCTTGACAAACATCAAATCTTTCATCTTGCTCCGTCGATAATGATAGTTGGTGTCGTTCAGGTTCGCCATGCGCACAGGCTTCGCGTCCATCTCACCTTTCTAGTTTTTCTGTTAACTCATGACACCCTTCTGAATTCCAGAACCTGGCTTTGATACCAATTTGTTGGAAAAGAAGCACGAAAACCTTTTTCCAAACTAGAAAGTACCTGCGAGAGAACCGAGCAATACAACGCACGAACCAAACACCTAAACACAATCTACGCAGACATAGAGAATTTTTGACGTGAAAAACCCTTATGAGAAAAACCACGGGACGATCGGAATCCAACCCTTGAGAAGCCTTCACTAACGAAATAAAGGAGTACACCCTCTACAAACTTCTCCTAATCCAAGACGGATTCTCACAACACTTGGAAGCAAGAAATATTGATTACAAGGCTACGAAGAACAAAGACGACAAGTAGAGATTACTCGAACACGATCCTCCTTCGAAAATGACCTTTAATACTAGCTCCTTCTCTCCCCAAAGTTGCAATAGCACTCTTGCCTCCTTCCTCTCCATTTTTCTCTCCGCTGTGTGTGATTAGGGTTAGGAAAGACCATATGTAAACCCCATAATCCCGCAGCGAAATCTGGACCGTAGGATACGATCCAACGGTGTAAAAAATATCCCAAAATTTGCTTCAATCCGACGACACAGAGTTCGGGTGGAACTCTGTGTGGACAAGCCAGAACAGTTCTGGACACAAGGGGACAGAACTCGCCCGAGTTCTGCCTCCCCTGTTCCAGTATGCCGTATGGTGGCTCCCGAGCTTCTCTTCGTCTCCGAATGGCCTCGTCTCCCCGAGGTTCTCTGACATACAGACGGCGCTCATCGCACTCCTGGATCTTCTCCACATAGGTTGAAAACTCCACCCACTCCAACAACATGAAAAGTACATATTCAAGATTGTAGGAAGGATTTATGATTTACACATATTCAAGATTGTTTACTACATAAGGATGCATGTTTTACTAATAAAATAAGTTGCTTCGGTAAGAAATCTCGAATTAGCTGATTAATTCACATAAGTCGATATAAATATCTTGTGTGGGTTTTCGGTGTGAGTTTGTCCGTGGAAGATTTTTTTTTTTTTCGAAAATTTGAAGTAGGGTTACTCCATATCTTTATTGTTAACAGTTGACAAGTTTTCAGATCGAACTTTTAGAAATTTCGAAATGTAGTCAAATTTTGATCCAAAATTTGCAAGCATTTGAACTCCTAATTAGAATTAGTAGTATGTTCAACTAAGATTTAAATTAGAACTAGAGATGTTACTCCCAATAGTGAATATGTAGGTGTTGATACCTGGACTCATATTGCATAGGACAAGGACACGGACATATAAGACAAACTAAACTATCAAGATTAATTATTGAAAGTGTGAATTACTTTTGCTTTGGGGAATAATTCCTTAAAGTCATGTTATCCAGTGTTGTCAGAACCTGGACCGGACCGGCGGTCCGACGGGTCCGATCGGTCTTGACAAAAATTTCGGTCGATCTGATGTGAATCGAGATTTTTTGAAGAACCGTCGGTTTTTTCACAGAGCCGGGTTTAACCGGTGAACCCGCCGAACCGGTTCCCAATTGAACCAAAATTTGGTTTTTTTTTTTTTCAAAAAAAACTCAAAAAAATTTATTGTGTGAGATTTGGACCATTTGGTTCTTGGTTTGGTTTTGAGATACCTTATAGTTGTAAATTAAACCAAATCAAACATGCTAAGAACCAACCCAAGAAGTAAATGTGGATATGTTATCTGTTTGAACCAAACCTTGAACTCCGGTTGAATTCCGGTCCGACCTATACAAAAAAAAAAAAAAATCGACTCAATCATCGGTCCGATTTTTAAAATATTGATGTTATCGAATTGCATGGTACTTTGTGCATGCAGTTCGAGACACGTATTTAATTCTAAATAAGATAATAGAAGTAGAATAATTGTAGATAAGATGTTTGTGATTGTAGACTTCATTATTGGTGAGAAAGAGAACACTTGGATCACACTAGATGAAGCCTCTGCAATATCAACAACTAAAAAAAATTGATCAATGTACCTTCTTCGTAGGGTCTTGCGAAGAGAGAGACGTACTAGGTCACTTTTCTATGCTGAACATGTGTCTCAAGTTAATTCGTCCGTCTGTCGTTTAAGTCCAATAAATTAATGATATATTTTGTCCATAGGCTATATGGGGTTGTCGTCCATAGCCTATATGGGGTTGGCCTAAGCACCTTGCATCCCAACTACAATCTGTTTCCGAGAAATAAGATTATGAGTCAAGGACGGTGATGTCTGGTTGTTGCTGATCCATTCAAAGGGTGAAGACTTGAAAGTGATCTTAACATTTTTGTAAATGCTATAGAATTAACTAAACGATGACACCTACTTGTTCAATATTATATTTTTGATAGAGAGAATTTGTAACATGTTATATTGTAGGCAGTGAAGTTCTAATGCAAAGTCCAAAGAACGTAAGCCCTATATAAGTAACTCCGATTTACTTAAGTCAAAATCTATACCAATCTTTCTTCCATCTGCTTGCTAATGGCTAGCTCCCGGAGAATGCTTACGATTTGCTTCAACATGTTGCTTCTCATGTTCTATGGTTTTTTTTTCTTTTCCGATCTACCTTTCTATTCTATACTTTGTTTTCTTGTCATAATTGCTACTTCATATAT
>JANAVB010010897.1:0-49184 GCA_029216955.1 Iris pallida
AACACCTTGACCCAAGACGGTTTCGGTTACCGAACTGATCTCTATAAAGACTGTCACAACTTTAGTTGTACATAAGAGATGTAAGCAGCACTAAAACTGTACAAGTCGGTACTAGCAGTGTAACATGAGTCCATTAGTCAAGATCTGCTCTCACAAGAAAACTCAAAACTAATCACTATAATACTACAAATACGAAGATGCATGTTTTGGCCCAGATGAGGGGTTTGCTGGGTCAAATCGTCCTAATTGATGCTTCGGTTATCGATAGCAACCGGCAAGGGGGTCGAACCCGTGTAGCTGAAGTGGATTTCTTGAGGCAGCAGGCGGTATTGAATCGAGAGCTCCTCGAATATCTTCTTCAGCTCCAGAACAAGCTCGGACCTCCGACTGTTCTTCTCCCCTATGTTCTGAAAGTTCATGGTGTGGTTGACATACAGCGCCATGTCCAACCTGTTAACATTAACGATGCCCTTCACAACTACACTGTGATTTGGTCGCCAGTGGTTCGGTTTGCTCTCCAAGTACCTGAGAGCAAAATACAAACAGCAAAGGGTGGCGATGAGTACTTACAGTCATATGATAACATTATCGTTTGTACTCAAAGAAAAATCATCTAAGATGAAACTTTCGTGATAGGGATGATCTAGAAAGAAGATCTCTGTATGTCGAGAGATGCAAAAGGATGCATGTTTCGTATTTATGTTCGTAACATTTGATTAATGCCTATCATGTTCAAGAAAAATCATTGGCAACCAAATGGACTAAACGGTATCAATAGAATGTTGGAAAAGTAAATGCATATTTGAATTATTAATAAATATATAATTGGATTCTAATAAGTGTGTCCAATTACAACGAATCTATGGCAACGAATCTATGGCAACGAATCTATTCAACGAATCTATTGGAAATGTGTGTCATTTCCATTGTGTCTCTTTATCATCTATAAAAGCATAAGTGTTTGAATAATTAACTCACTCAATTCATTCATCAAACATTAAGTATAAGAGAGACAAACTATCTACATTTCCTGCGGTGTGAAGTACTACCGAAGGAGAAGAATCGTTGCATCTTGGGAGACTAATCGACATTAAACCGTAAGCACCATTGCGGGGCGAATATTGTCTTAAGGACAATGAACCAACTTCAAGGCTCGGTCTCGGTTAGATTATTTATTTACATTATTTGCATTCTTAACTATATAAAATACAGCGTAGTAAAATAACATAGAATGCATCAGAATATACACCTAATGGACTAAAAGTATAGGTAAAGGAAGCTTCAGACAATTTGTGATTCCGTTTCCAGGATGACAGAACGGTTCATTTCCAAGGTTTCACTATTTTGTAGCTAACTTGTAAGCCATGGTATATAAGAAGTCTTTAGCTAAAGAAGCTACTGATGAAACAGGTATCTCAGTTGCATGGGATAATACAAATGTCGTGGTATATTAGGAAGCCAATAGAGAATGAGAAGCAAGGGGATATATACAAGCGGATCTTTAACTCGGAACTCTCTTAAAGAAGATAAAGGCAGGTGCAATCAGTACATGAATCTTTTGAGTTTGAATAGTTTGATTCTTTCAGAACCTTTAGAACTTGAATACTTGTGACTAAGGAACTCGCCAAAGAAGGTTGCATTATCATTCCCGGCCAGGTAAAAGAAAATGAAGCCTTGACTTTCTAGTACAGCAGCAGCAGGCGGTTCGGTAGATCAGCAAAAAAAACAAAATATGAAAATTCAGTATTTCCAATAAAAAATGAAGTCAGCTATGAAGCGCTTTACAATAGCTGTCACCACAGGAAGATGGATCTAGGAAGCTCACAGAGAAAGAAGAGAGACGAAGGCTTTAATTGTTCAGATCTTATTCAGAAATAATGATGGCCTTTAAATAGGCATTACAATGAAGCTTTCGTGGTTGTATTGATGAGCCTATTACGACTCCTTATTAATAGCTCAACCCAAAGGAATAGGGAAAAGAGCTGAGAAATAGTAAATAAAGAAAGACCAAGTGTGTAACGTACAGGATTACATCCAACAAATAATCCCCCTAATCTTGTTGCACATAGTCTTTATCGCAAAAACCTTTGCGATTACTTGATGACAATCATCCCGATCTTGGAGAGAAACTCCTGGAACCTGACTCGGCCCAGGGCCTTGGTCAGTATGTCGGCGAGCTGCTCCTCTGTTCGGATATACTCTACCTCAGCTGTCCCGTCCTTGTTGCAGTCAATAAATGGTATCTCGTCTGGATGTGTTTACTACGATCATGAAACACCGAATTTTTGCTGAGGGAGATTGTGATTTGTTGTCGATACGCAGCTTTGCACATCCGATATCGTCGCCCTTCATGTCCGCTAGCAGCCGCGCGAGCCAGATGCCTTGGCAGGCGGCAGTGGTCGCTGCGACGTACTCGGCTTCGCAGGATGACAGTGCCACCACCTTCTGCTTCTGTGATTGCCAACTGATGGCACTGTTGCCGAGGAAGAATAGTACGCCGTCGTGCTCTTGCGGTCATCAACATCCCCGGCCATGTCGTTGTCGCAGTATCCGACCAGCCGGGGCTCCTCTGCACTTCGTCCGTAGCGGCAGCCGTAACCCCGCGTACCAGCAACGTATCGGAGTATGTGTTTGACCGCCGCGAGGTGCTCAGTCGTTGGCTTCTCCATGAAGCGGCTCACATACCCGACTGCAAATGACAAGTCCGGCCGGGTGTGCATAAGATACCGCAAACTTCCCACTATGCTCCGGTACTCCGTGGCATCTGCCGGCGGTGCAGCACTATCCTTGCTGAGCTTCAGACGTAGCTCCATAGGCACATGGCAAGGGTTGCAGTCGCCCATGCCACTCTTTTCTAGAATCTTGGCTGCGTACGCAGACTGATTCACTGTGATACCGTCTGCGTTTGCTGCACCTGGATACCAAGGTAGAAGGAAAGCAAACCGAGATCGCTCATCTTAAATGAGCTGCTCATCTCGCGCTTGAACTTGTCGATCTCGCCCGCATCATTTCCCGTGATGATGAGATCGTCGACGTAACACCCACGAGCAACCTTGCCTCCCCATGACCACGCACGTAGATGGCGTGCTCCGAGGGACTCCGGTTGAATCTGAGTGTGGACATGCACTTGTCCAGCTTCGCGTTCCAGGCCCTCGGCGCTTGCTTCAGGCCGTAGAGTGCCTTGTGTAGGCGAAAAACTTTCTACTCCTCGCGGCAGCTGCAAAACCGGGAGGCTGCGTGACGTAGACCTCATCGTCGAGCTCGCCGTTCAAGAACGCTGTTTTCACATCCATGTGATGGACAGCCCAACCGGCATGACCGGCAAGCGCTAGTAGCAGCCTGACGATTCGAGTCTGGCTACTGGTGCAAAAATCATCGTAGTCGATCCGTGCCTCTGCACGTACCCCTTCGCGACGAGCCGGGCCTTATGCTTTACGACGACGCCATGCTCATCCTTCTTCGCCTTGTAGACCCATTTGAGTCCAATGGGGCGGTGACCAGCGGGCAAGTCCACGAGCCGCCAGGTGTTGTTCTCCTCAATGGATGCGAGTTCATCCAGCATCGCTTGGCGCCAGCACTCGTGTTTCTCCGCTTCTGAAAAAACAGAGGGTTCGTCGTCCATGGCGAGGAGGAGGTCCTCGGAGTCGTGGTCGTGCACTGACTCAGCTTCGTAGATGTCTTGCAGAGAGCGGTATCGACGCGGCGGTTCGTCTGGCGGATCGGGCGTCGCTCCTGACGGCGGTGAGACGAATGGATCGGAGCCGCACCCGTCGTCTCAGGCGTTGAAACCGCAGGTGTCGTCGCGACTGATGTCGCGGTAGTGCGAGCGGGCGTCACGGCCGGTGGTGTAGACGCGTGACCGGTTCCCGCCTGCTCGGGTAGAGGCAGTGTCTGCGTCGATACGGGTGTGGCTGCGCCCACAGACTCTGGCGATGGACCTCCGTTCTCGGCCGGATCGAACGTGCCGGGAATGAGCCCGGGGGAATTCAACAGTGAATGCCTCGCGATCCCGACGAGGCTGGCGTCGATGTCGGTGTGTGTCCAGTCCCACTGCCCCGCCTCGTCAAAGATGATGTCGCGGGTGACATACAAGCGACGTCCGACTGGATCGTAGGCCCTGTAAGCCTTGGTCCCGCCTCATAGCCAACAAACACCATTCGCTTGCTCCGGTCGTCAAGCTTCTTCAAATTTGGCTGCACCATCTTCATGAGCAATGCAACCGAAAATACGTAAGAAGCTTACATTTGGGCGCTTATCATGCCACGCCTCATATGGCGTCTTTCCCTTCACTGCGGCCGTTGGCGCCATGTTCAGCAGGTACACCGTCGTGGTCACCGCCTCGCCCAGAATGCTGCCGGCATACTCTTCGCCTAAGCAAGCTTCGGGCCATAGCCACCACAGTCTGGTTCCGGCGCTCGACGACGCCGTTTTGCTGAGGCGAGTAAGGCGCGGTGAGGTGGCGCTTGATGTCGTGGCGCTCGCAGTAGTCGTTGAAATCGTTCGACGTGAACTCTCCGCCACGGTCGGTGCGTATACACGGAGCTTGTGCTTGGACTCGACCTCCGCCGCAACCTGAATGCGTTTGATCGCGCTCGCCTCGTCCTTGGATCTCAGCAGCTTGATCCACATGAACCTGCTGTAGTCGTCGACGAGGAGAAGGAAGTAGCGCTTCCCGCCAGGTGTCGCCGGTGAGATGGGATCGCACAAGTCCGCGTGCACCAGGTCGAGGGGGTCGCTGGCGCGGTAGTTGGCGTGGGGAAATGATGTGCGTCGCTGCTTCCCGGCCAGACAGTTGTCGCACAACTGATCGACGTGATCAATCTGCGGAAGGCCGTCCACCATGTTTCGCTGCTCACGGCGACGAAGGGCGTCGAAGTGATGGCCGTAGTGCGCATGCCAGCGCCACGCCATGTCCGACATTGTGCCGCGAGGCACACCGGCTGTGCGATCCGCAATGGAAGAATATATAGACGATTTGAAGTGCGTGATACCTTAGCCAGGAGGCGACGCTGTTTGTCGCGGATTCGAAGCATTCCATCCTCGATTAGCGTGGAGCAGCCGGTCTCGTCCAATTGCCCGATGCTGACGATGTTGCTACGCAACCGGGAATGTAGTAGACGTTGGTGAGAGCTCGATGTTCTCTTCCTTGGCCCGTAAACACCACCGTGCCCCTGCCTTGGATGTCAACGACGGAGCCGTCGCCAAATTTGACGCTGCCCCGCACACCGGTGTCGAGCTCGGAGAAGACTGCCCGCACGCCCGTCATGTGGTTAGACGCTCCCGTGTCGCAGTACCAGGTCACATTGTCGATGTCCTCCCGCTCCCCAAGCTTTACCATGGCGCACTCCTCGTTGAGCATCACCTGCTCGTTTGCCTCGGCATGGGTGTCGAGTGACTCGGCGATTGTGCACACCTGCGCCATCAGAAGCGCCGGTTCGTCCTCCTCCACTTGCACCAAAAGGGCCTCGTCCTTCTTCTTCTTGCGGCATTCGCGAGCCCAGTGGTCCAGTTTGCCGCAATAACGCACTTATCGTCGCGGGTTGCACCGGAGCCGCTCCTTTCGCCGCTCGGCTTGGGATCGCGCGCTCCCGAGTCCCTCTCCGGGACGCGCCACTTCTTCTTCCTGCCGCTGTTTCCAGTACCACTGCTGGACGAGCCGCCTCTCTGTTGATTCTTGCGAGCAGCCCACTCCTCCTCGGTAAGCAGTAGCTTCGTCCGAGGCGTTGCCATTCTCGATCCCGTCCCTGATCTCCGCTGCCTTAAGCCTCCCCGTTAGTTCCTCAATGGTGAGCACATCGAGATCCAAGAGGGTCTCGATAGCCAGGGCGGTCTGGCTGTATTTCTTAGGAACCGCCGCCAGCATCTTGAGGACGAGCTTGTCCTCGGAGATCGTGTCGCCGAGTGCGGCGAGAGCATTCGACAGGGTAGTGAGACGCATGGCAAAGGAGTCCACGCCCTCACCGTCCTGAAATGACAGCCGATCGTACTCTTTACACAGCGACTGCGCCTTTGCTTTCCTGACGCGATTGCTGCCGACGTGCACCGTCTTCAGAGACTGCCATGCCTCCCGTGCCGTCGCCTTGATCGCCAGTGATGTGATCATCGCTGGCGGGACAGCACGTAGGAGAGCCTCCATCGCTTTCCTATCCAGCTCCCGCTCCGTCGTCCCGGTGTGCACCGCCGCCCAGAGACCTCTTGCCTCCAGCATACACTGCATCACCAGGGCCCATTCATCGTAGTTTGCATGCGTGAGTTGCGGATACTGCGTCCCGCCGGACTCCTGAAACACCTTCGGGATCACCAGGGTGCCTGCCACGCTCGAGCCGCTCGCTGGACTCGACGCCGACCCTGATGGAGGTGTTGGTGGATCACTGCTTGCATTAGACGACATGGCTCTGATACCAACTGTCACCACAGGAAGATGGATCTAGGAAGCTCACAGAGAAAGAAGAGAGACGAAGGCTTTAATTGTTCAGATCTTATTCAGAAATAATGATGGCCTTTAAATAGGCATTACAATGAGGCTTTCGTGGTTGTATTGCTGAGCCTATTACGACTCCTTATTAATAGCTCAACCCAAAGGAATAGGGAAAAGAGCTGAGAAAAGAAATAAAGAAAGACCAAGTGTGTAACGTACAGGATTACATCCAACAATAGCCCTGTAAGGGCATTTATTATATGTTGCACGGACACGACAAAATGATGTTTGTATCTGTTTTTGTGTCCGTGCAATACTCGTGCCACATAGGTAACTATCTTTGTGCCTATTTGAAAATGTCTGTATCTGTATCGTGCCCGTCCCCATGTCCATATTCTTGAACATAAGCATCTAATAAAAGGGTAACGGAAAAAAAAAAAAACTACTAAAAGTTCAACCTTTACCTTAGCCATCAATATGAAGACAGCTATGAAGCATATAATCAAGAAGGAAGATTAGAGGATTGACTGGGTTTTATGAGGATCAGCTCCCAACTTGAAACCAATCCTCTACAAATTTATGATGTTGGGATAGATAGGGCATGTAATTGGAAGGTTAATAAGAGTGTAGGTAAAGTTACCGTAACACAGACGCAATAAGTCATGGAGGCAACCCTCCAATATTAAGAATCTCAATGTAAATGAATATGGAAAGAGGAAAAAAGAGGTTGCATGACGCTAAGGTCAGTTAACAGGTTAAGGGCAAACTATATATGACAGGTCATGCCGATCAAGGTAACACATCAAACATCCCCTGCTATAAAATAATCACGCAAACCAAGATGGCATATTAGCTATATGGAAGCAGACTTAAACTTATTTTCAAACATTTTAGATCAAGCTCTAGGAAAAAACCCTCAAACTTCTATTTTAAGAGACTAAATAGAAAAACTATAATACTATCAAGTTTTTAGTCCATAAGAACTAAGTCTTGCAGCCTCATCAAGAGTAGGTAGAGTACATACAAATGCAAAGAGTGAAACCATAACTCACATTTTTATCCTTTCCTTTAGAGCCCCAATGCTCTCCCCCGAAGTTGACAGATGAATAGAAAATTCCACAGCATCACTCATGTCAGGGCTTCTGTAAAAGTTGCCAATTGGTTTGGTTGCCAAGACAGAATTTGGATAATATATTCTCGTTGTCAAACTTCAAAAAGACGGTAGTCAATATATTATCTCTTCTAGTCATCTGAAATATTAGCATTGAGAAAGTTGTCATTAAATCTCAAAACAAGTAATTACATAATAGACGTCTGAAACTAATGTATGAAAAAAAACTTACCTGTATTCCATCAACAACACATCGATCACCAACATCAAACGGGTGCATAACAAATACAAAGATGATAGCTTCAAAGGCCATCTTACAACTGTTTCCAAACATAAAAGCTACCAATAGGAGCTGAGATGATATGAAGACGAGTACTTGAGTTGTTGCTATGCCCAATAGCATCAGTGTGATGATTAGGATTGCGACAATGACAATCGCTGTTGCAAGTCTGTGCAATTGCTTGACTGCAGTTTTGGTATCATTCAAGGAATGGGCAAGTGCTTTTCGGTCAAGGTAAGCTTTCACCTGAAACAAAATTTCAATATTAAATATGGTGATTTAGGTTATAATTGATGTATAAAGGTGAATATTTCATATCATAACTAAAGAAAAGTTCTATAATGAGTTTAAAGTTATACTAAAATTTATTATCATTTTCCAAGTTCGACCCGTTTAGCTACTGTATTCCTGCTTTGTGATAGCATTCTTCAGTCGCCATTGTATTCCTTCTCATTATTGAAGGTGGATGTACAGTAAAGTCTGGCTGAAGCCGCTGAACCACCTAAATTCTGTATGCCATGATTTCATTTGTCTGTAGATTTATGTGTTTGGTGGTAACAGTTGTAAACTAATATTTGGAAAATTTTACAATGATACCATGTAGCTTGAATGAAAAAAAATGACTAGTAAAGAAAAAAAAAATCAATAAAACGCATACGAATAATTTGTTTGGAAAATCGTGCAATGATACAAAATGTAGCTTCAACAAAAATGACTAGTAACAAAGAATCAATAAATAAATACAAACAATTGGTAAAGATCTTGACTTCTATCATTACTGATTCAATCAGAAGAACCATGATTCATGAGAAAGATAAATAATTGCTCGAGCTCGAATAATTTCTTCAAATCATTTCCTCTCTCACACACACATCACGGGCAATATGCGCGGAAATATTAAAAGTTAAAACTCCTAGAATTGTCCAGTTCAAGAAACAATGTTTGTAAAATTGGTAGAGATATAAAAGAAATTTCAACACATATAAAGCAGCTCCCCTGTTGGAAGAATGTCACCAACCTCAGACTGTTATTTAAACATTCAAAGTCCCTTTCCAACTTTATCCTATCTATTCCTTTAGAAATAAAGTGGTGACCAAGTCTTGCTCTTTTCTTCTCCTCCAAAGGCTGAATGAAACATCAAACAATCCACTGGAACTTGATTATTAGGTATCAATAAGTAGGAATTACATAATTTGCTACATAAATCTTGACCCTTCTGACCTCATTTTAACCGACTGAATCTCAAGTCAAATTAGATTGCTAACAAAAAAACAAACCTTACAAACTATATTTGAGATAAAAAGGACTGCAAAAGATCAGTTGGTGGGTGTGATCAGGATCTTAACCCCTCCTATATAAACAAGGTTTTTACAATGGGTTACAGTGGCACCCACTTCACATTCATGAATCATAATTTATTTAATTAGCAACGCCTAGTGGAAAAATAGTAATAAATAAATTTAAATAATTGCTATGAACAAATCCATAAGATAATAACTACAAAACGTTCAATAAAAAAAACTTTGCGTCGACAACAAGATGCTGATAGTTTCGAATTTGAATTGTTATATTGACAACTCATTTTTTTCCTCATCAATTTGCTAAATCCATTTAGAATAGTTACAAGAGTCACGAATATATTAACTAAAGCAACATCAAGAAGTTAATAAAAGCTACTGCAGACTATTACTTGGTAACCATTCAGAATGAAGACCCATAGGAGAGGAAAATTAAGAAATTACCACCCAGTTCCTTAAAGCCGATTTTTTTATCTTTCCAGTCTCTGAAGCTCCTTCAAAAAGGGGCACCACATACTCCACCTCCTTGCTCAAAAACCTGAGAAGATCCATTGCATCAATGTACTTGCAACCAGGCTTTGCAACGTTCTTAAAGATCCGATACGCCTCAACCTTCGCTTCGTTCTCATTAGTTATCTCCCTCTGTTCTCCAGTCTCGTCAAAAGTCTGGTCAATAGTATTTGAAATAGTCGAAAGCCCCGAGGAACTAATCATGTTGATCAATCCTCTCATTGTCCAAGCTGACACCTTCTCCTGCCTCATTTTATAAAGCTTCGCAACATCTATCACCTCTTTATCCTTTCCTGTCCCCTTCCCCTTTGCTCTGAAGCTCAACTGCCCAAAGCTCTTCACTCGGCCTACTTCCTCCGCCAACTCCATCAACGGAGGCCCCGAGAGGGTCTGAAGAATATACTGATGGAAGACAGATTCCTGGATACGATCAAAGAACCTATTCATGTGGAAAGAAGAAGCCAGTATCTTCATCAAGAGGGTCTTAACAAGCCAAATTACCGAACCAATTAACATCGAAACTAGCAACCGAGAGACGTAACCAAGAACCTTTTCGGTCTTCTCCGACCGACGAACCCCCCTGTTGAAGATAAGGGACCAACTGAGAAGAACGAGAGTCAACCAGAGGAAAACTCGGACGCTGTTCTTCAATCCATACACAAAATAGAGCACCTTCTTCCTTAAGAGGAAGTTTGTTTCGATCATGAACACAAGGAGATGAACAAACCAGTTGCTCACCAGTGACCGCTGCATATTACGGCCAACATTAAGCACCATTTCCAGATTTCCAACCCCCAAATCACGTGTCCTTGCAGCCTGTCCACCACCAAGCTCGCGACAAGGAAAGAGACGGATAAAACTAGTATCACCCATTCTATGAAAGTCGCTTTAAACCTCAAGCGCTTCTTCGGGGGTTCGTCCAAATGTTCCTTCTTGAATATCTCGTCATCGTCCTCCTCCTCCTCGTCAGCGTCGTCCTCCTTGGGGGTCTTCGGAGTGCCGGAGGCCTTATGATGGGGCGAGCCTCGGTACGGGGAGCTCGCGGGCGAGTAGTGGCCCGAGATGGGAACGAGCTGTGCCGGGAGGGTCTGCTCGGCGAACCTCGACTTGGGCTTGGCGAATGCCGAAGTGGGTATCGACCGGCGGCGGAGGAGGGGTTCGGGATGCGGCGGCTTTGGGGGTTTTCTCGGGTTCGGGCTGGATTTAAGCGAGATCTCGGGGGAGGGGCACTGGGGTTTTCGGGTTGTCGGGTCTTCTAAAGGCCCCAACTTTGGGTCATTGGCGGGGAATCGCTCCTCTTCGGAGACGATCAAGACTACTTCAGCTGCTTCTTCTCTGTGGATTCTCTTTGAGGATCCATGGCAAGTGGGTCCTAAGTAAGTGAAAAAGCCTACTCTTTTTTGCTACTTAACACTAGAGAGCTTCCGAAGTCCACCATTAATAGTATAAACCTTCAAAATCTGAGCTTTTTGAAGTGTAAAAAAGTAGGGAAAGACCAAACCTTGGCTTTGGACATGGGAGAAGCTCTCAAAACCCCTAACTCTCGGACAAGGGAGGAAGTAAACGAAGTTGGTAGAGTGAACTTATAATATTTTGCTATTTTTTCAGCCCGCAATATTTTACTCAGGAAATTTTTTTATAGTGAAAATTAGCTAATTTGCAACCCTAAGAAAGAATTTGACAAATTTACAGAGACGTTACGTCAGTCGCCACTTGAGTTGGCACCCCCTAAAAAAGATGGTCGGCCACCAACTCCAATAACATCTCGCAGTTAAAAAGAAAAGTAATAGGCCATTCGAGTTGACGCCTTCTAGGAGATAGGGGAGGGCGCCAACTCCACTGACGTCTTCCCTCATATTTTTCTTTTCTTGTTCCATGATCATGGACAAAGGTAGCTAGTTATAAGTTGATATACAGTTTGGATTATTTTTATGTTGAATACATGTTGAACAACATGTATGGCTGCATACAAGTCGTCGATATTGAATGCTACACATGCATGCTCACCATATAGCATGTTCACCACGCATGGTTGTATACAAGTTTCATATGTTTGGAAGTTTTTTTATGTGTACAGGGCCGGACTTTATAGGAAGCCCATGAGGCACTTGCCTCAGGCCCAAAAATTTTAGGGGCACCAAAAATTTTTATTTTAGTATATATAATATATATATATATATATATATATATATATATATATATACACATAGCCCATTTTACTTGGGCCGAACTTAATTTTGTGTTTGCAGCCTTGCAGGCTGCAGCAAAGATAGGCAAAGTAGCAAAACCAAAGTCATTAGGTTTAGGTTTTCAACTTTCTCTTCCGGCTGCCGAGTGAGCCGACAAGCAGAGGATACTTTTGCAGGCGCCAGATAGCAGCTTTGCCTTTGCAGCGCAGCAGCAGAGAAATACTTTCATACTTTTGCAGCGCAGCAACTTTGGACTTTCATACTTTCATGCACTGCAGGTGTGTTTTTAAATTTTTTTATATAGTTTTTGTCTTTTGTCATTTGATAAACAATGTTGCATAATTATTCCTACACGTTGATTTGCTGCTTGCCTGATAAACATCAAAATATTCATGCTTGCTTGGCTTGTAATTTTATTGCATAATTATTCCTTCTAGTAAGATTGAAAATTTGTAATCAACTAATAAAAAAAACTAAGAAATAAAATTTTTTATTTTATTGTTGATTATTTATTTGTTGTTAATTATTATTTGTTGAAAAATTATGATAATGTCATTTGATTGCATATTGTTCGTATCTAGATAAGCAAACGTGCCTCCTCCAATAAGAAATAATTTGGTACAAAAATTCGTTTGCAGATCTCTAGTACAATAGAAAAGCAAGTATGCCTCCTATAAGAAAACAATTGTCTGGAGCAGAAAAAAGAAAAAGAAGCAAAAGGAAGAAGCATTAATTCAAAGTCAAGCAGGCAGTCTTACTAAGTATTTTACTAGCAACCAAGGGGCAGAGAGGACAGAAATCACAGAACGAGTTGAAAATTTGGTACAACAAAATCAGAATGACAGTGACAATGAACTGCATGATCACCCTATGAATGATAATGTTAATGAAGAGTTTGATCAACATGTCAATGTTGAATTGCCTGAGACTCATAATGAAGGTCCAAAGTTGCCTGCGAGTGAGGTGGCTGATGCTAATATGACTGCAAATGTTGATGAAATTTAAATCAAGAGAGCTTGTTTCCATTAAATGTTGACGATCCAGGGAATTGGGACAAAATTGATCAAATATTAGGGACTTTCTCGTTGAAAGAGGTCCTAGAAGAGATGACGATGTCTTGTTTCCCCATGATAGTTCTGGAAGACATTTTAATTCATCACATTTTATGCGACTGTTGCCAAATGGTGAGATGAATGAAAGAAGATGGCTAGTATATTCTGTTTCTATGGACAAAATTTTTTTTTTGTGCAAGTTGTTCAAGACTCAGAGGACCATGTCTAAACTTGGCCATTTGGCTAACGAAGGATCCAACAATTGGAAAAATCTCAGTCGGAATCTCAAACTTCATGAAACTAGTAAAGAGCATATTGGTTGCATGACTAGTTGGATTGAATTAGAAAGAGACTTCAAAAGAACAAGACAATTGATGAAAGCGTACAAGTAGCAATCAACAAAGAGAGAGAACATTGGAAACAGGTGTTAAAGAGAATAATTGCTGTTGTGCAAAGACTAGCAAAAAATAACTTGGCACTTCGAGGAGATTGTGAGAAGCTTTATGTTGATAACAATGGGAACTTTTTACAACTAATTGAGATGATTGCTGAGTTTGATCCAGTGATGGAAGAGCACCTCCGGCGTATTCAAGCACGCCAAATTTATTTTACATATCTTGGCCCCAAAATACAAAATGAATTGATACAAATGTTGGCAGCTAATGTAAGAAGTTCAATTGTTACAAAGATTAAACATGCAAAGTATTTTGCAGTCATACTTGATTGCACTCCAGATGCAAGTCACGAGGAGCAAATGTCCCTTGTAATAAGATGTGTGGATGATTCAACAAATATTATAGCGGTAGAAGAATTTTGGGTTGAATTTTGAAGACTGATGATACATCGGGACTTGGTTTTACCGAGCTTAAAAATGTCTTGAACATCCTTGAACTTGACATTGATAATATAAGAGGTCAAGGATATGACAATGGATCTAATATGAAAGGGAAGCACAAAGGTGTTCAGATGATTACTTGAAATCAATCCAAGAGCTTTCTATACTCCATGTGGATGTCACAGTCTTAACTTGACATTATGTGATATGGTGAATTGTTGTCCTAAAGCAATGTCTTTTTTTGGAGTTATACAACGCATATATACATTATTCTCTTCTTCTACCAAGCGATGGAAAATCTTCAAAGATAATGTGCAAGGTCTTACGGTTAAGCCGTTGTCACAGACACGGTGGGAAAGCCATGTCGAAAGTGTTAAGCCCATAAAAGAGCAAACTTCACAAATAAGAGATGCTTTAGTTGATTTGGCAAATACTTGTGAAGACCCAAAAACAAAAAGTGAAGCAGAGGCCCTGGCAGCATATGAACTTGAAAATTTTGAGTTCTTGCTTGGAATGGTAATTTGGTACAAGTTGTTATATGGTATTAACGCTGTTAGTAAATTTCTTCAAGCAGAAGATATGGATATTGATGTTGCTATCAGACTGTTACAAGGACTTATTTCTTCTTTTCAAGAGTACAGAGAATATGGGTTTGATCAGGCCATGATTGAAGCTGAAAAAATTGCAAGTGAAATGGGAATTGAAGCTGTATTTCAAGAAAAGCGCATCATTCGAAGAAAGAGACAATTTGATGAGATCGACAGCGTAGAGGTAACTCAATCAGCTAAAGAATCTTTCAGAGTTAATTACTTCCTCTTTATAATTGATCAAGCTCTTTCTTCACTTCAAACTCGATTTGAACAATTTCAAAAATATGAAGAAACCTTTGGGTTTTTGTTTAGTTTGGAGAAGTTAAAGTCTGCTGCTGATGATAATAATCTATTGAGCTCTTGTGTCAATCTTCAAAATTCTTTGGCATATGACGGGCGCTCTGATATTGATGGGTCAGATTTATTTTTAGAATTGAAGCTCTTAACACACTCATTACCAGGAGAAGCAAAAAAAGCAATTGATGTGCTAAATTATTTGCAGAAAATGGATGGTTGTTATCCAAATGCCTATGTTGCTTACAGAATTTTGCTGACTATACCAGTTACAGTTGCATCTGCAGAAAGAAGTTTTTCCAAGTTGAAGTTAATCAAAACTTATCTTCGGTCAACTATGTCACAAGAGAGATTGAATGGTTTGGCTATGTTATCCATCGAGAAAAAAATGGTTGAGAAAGTTGATTATGCAAACTTAATTGGTACTTTTGCATCGAAGGCAGCAAGACGAGTAATATTAAGTGACTATGTGATGCACTGAGAAAATATTTGATGGCCTAAGTTTTTTTATTATTACCATTATGAACTACCACAAAGATTGTTAGCTTTCTTTTTATTTATTTGTCTGGAACATCATTTTTTTTTGTGGTTTGGAACATCTTCACTTTTATTAGTATCTCATTATAACATATTCGTTTGCATATTAAATTTTAGTTGTTGTATTTATGGCTTGAATTTCGGGTTGAAAATACTATTGTATCATTTTCAATAAAAATAATAATATAATATAAACATTAAGCATTGAGGGCACCACTTTTAATGTTCGCCTCAGGCCTAAAAATTGAAAGTACGGCACTGTAGTGTAGCTAGCTAACCCAATTAACATCAAAAAATGCACGCACGGCTGTATGTATATGTTCAGCTTAATTGCATGCAAATTAAAGGAGAGGAGTCGGTAGAGTTGGCGTCCCACCCTCTCTCTTAGGGGCACCAATTCCAGTGATAATTCACTCATCCGTATGTAAATTTACCAAATCTTTTCTCTAACTACAAATTAGCTAAAATCTCCCCTCCCATATAAGTGTTTATGTATTTTATTTAGTCACGAAAATATTCGACCTATGTATTGTTGTAATTTTTTACAAGATAAATGTATTTATTTTGGCTACGCTAACTTAAGTAGGGATATAGATGAGTTATGATTTGTGATATATCTCTAACTTATTCCTAAAAAAAAATTATTTAAAAACATAAAAATTAAAAATACAATAAAATGGATGAAGGAGTGGTATGGGTGAGAGTTAGGTTTTCTTTCTTTTTTTCTCTTAACAAAGTTTTTTTTCCTACTGTATAACCTAATTTGTCAAAGAAAAATAATAAATCTGGTATTTTGTGACAGGCCAGTCACTATTTTGGCATTTTTTTAGTAAAATAAAAATAAAACACTAGAAAAAATCAGGTGAAGTTGGAATCCTTCGTCTAAATTTTGCAAAGTTACTAGCCTAGATAGAATTTCAGAAAAAATTTATTTCTAAAAAGTTTTGTTTTTATTTTCTCTTGCATTTATTTCCATATTATTGAACAGAATATGATATCAGTAGCCGTTGAAATAGTTCAAATTTTTTAATTTGACCTGGACTTTGTAGAGGGTAGGATGTGCTGTTATGGTCAAAATAACCACAGCTTCAACAACTGTTGTCATGTCGCCACGTGTCCGTGCTGCTATTGCTACTGCAGTAGTAGCTCTAGTGTGTCATACATGCTTGTGGTAGGGAATGGTGTTTGCTGTTTGTTGGATGACAGTACAATTTAAACATGAAAGTGGGAGACAACAGTTGACAAATGGAAAAAGTTTGCAAAAAGCAGGTCCAGAGTCAATTATTTGGGAATTCTTAAAGGCATTCTAATGGGGACCAACTACTATTTATAATTTAAAAAGGTAGGTGCAATGTGCGTCGCGACTGCGACCGGCAGTGTACTGTATATCATCACAGATTAAATAGTCCATTATTGTTTAACTACCAATATATCATCACAGATTAAATAATCTATTTTTTTGTTTGACTACCAAAATTACGATAGATGTTCATTCTTCCAATCAAGAATTATCACGTATCAAATTAGTAGTTAAAACTAGTGTAGATATTCATCAAACAACTCTCAAAATGATTTTAGGTTTGACAAAAATAACACATGTCAACTCTTTAGTTGAACGACGAAGATTCATCTTACTTTTGGTAAGTGAAAAAAATTTGACTCTATCAGAGAATAGTCATAACTTTTATTGGGAAGCAAGCACAATTTGATAAACATTTGATATAGGTATTAAATGGGTCGGCCGGTCAGTTGGGACCAAGAGTTGATTGAGCTTAAGCAGATTTGCGTCGGACAGACCGAGCCAGTCGAGTCATAGGAAACAGTTCGGGGCGGATCGAACTTTTAACTTAAACCCAAATCCAACTTGATGCATAACTCGTATGAACCAGGTTGGGCTATAGCGAGTTAAATCTAGTTCGCTGGCTAGATCTGAATTGGCCCGGATTATTATTATTATTATTTAGTTTTGTTGGCTCATTACAGGTTGAGTCTGCGATGTTAAAAAATACGACCATTGTGTAAACAGAAAAAATATGCTTATTATTTTAAAAAAAATAGTAAACAAATGAATAAATTTTATTTAATTAAAAAATTCTAATATAGTATTATCATTAGATAGGTGTTTGTTCATATGATTTACCTTTTGAGTTTGAGATTTCAACATCTTCAAGCTTCCTTTGTGGTACAAAACATAAATCGTATCAACAAACAAAAATGCATATCTAACAATAATAACATATGTTAAAAACTAAAAAAAATTCTTTGTAGTACCACAAAGGAACCTTACAGACAAGTTGAAAGTCGAAATAAAAACATAATTCATATCAACAAACATAAAAATATATAACAATAATAACATATATTAAAAACTTAAATAAAATAAGTACAGAAGATATGGACCAAGTATTTCAAGCACTACTACGAAGTATACAATTAGATAATAGGCGATAATGTTTATAGGATTTACAAATTCTGTAAATAAGTTACCACTTACCATAAAGTAATAGTACCTTTCCAGAAGTAATGGCTAGGGGGGGTGAGCGATCGGTACCTTTCCAGAAGTAATGGCTAGGGGGGTGAGCGATCGGTTTATTCGGTTTCAATCGAATCAAATTAGCCAAAATCGAATAAAATAAAATTCTAAAAATTCAAAACCGAAACCGAACCAAATAATAAATTTGGCTTACTCGGTTTGAAATTAATGTGTCGGACCTAAAGTTAGGATCGTAGTTAAACTATATTAAAAATTATAATTTTTATACACACATTTGTTGAATTTCAAAGTTATGCACAAAGTTGAACTATATTCATCAAATTATCAAAGTTGAAATTCAAATACATACATAGAATTGTTGTTTATAAAATACACATTTTTAAATTGAGGATATTTACATAATTGTATTATTCTTATTCGATTTTTAGTTTTGAACCAAAACCGAATAAATTTTTTTTGTATTTTGAAAACCGAAATCGAACCGATTTTTTTTGAAACCGGACCAAATCTTTTATTCGATTCAGTTTAAAACCGAATACCGAATAATGCTCATCCCTAGTAATGGCTTCAAATTTATGGCCATGTGCAAAGTATCGTTCCGGCCGGGAACTTAGCAGAATAAAAATTGCATTAATCTGCAAAATTGCATCTTTCTCAATCGGAGAAAGAAAAAAAAAACGTTCATTCTGTATATTCAATACCAAATAGTAAAACTTAGCAGAATAGCATCGTTCTCGATTGGAGAAAAAAAATATATGCAACTAGCAATTGTCATGTCTGGTGTCCGCACTGTTTTCCACATGAACTACAATAGCTAGACAACACCTATACATGTAAACATGTATGATATATAATAAAATAAAATAAAAATAAGTCTACAATCTCATTCTACCCATAATTTGTAACTTCTCAGAACTCTTACGATCCACTGACAGGTTACGTTAACCACGCAATTCCTCGTCACCAAACGAGCTTGAGCAGTAGCATCAGAGTTTCTAGGTGATTAGTCCTTGAACAGTTCCGGCATGTGCCTATTGGTGAGCTTGGTCCTCTTCCCGATCTCGCGCTGCTTCTTCTGCTTCTTGGTCTTGTTAGTAGGAAGTCCGTAGACCTCAGCCATGGCCTTCCTCTTGGCAGTGTTTGTGGCGGGCTTCATTCCGTTCTTCTGGAGATCCTTCTCGATATCCATCATGTCCCGGGGCAGCTCGATACTTCGGAATAGCTGCTTCAGATCGACATCCACCTTAATTACCGCCTTTGGGTCATTTGGGTACACTATGTCCTCCTGCGAGTCCATATTTGACAGGAGCCATACCTGTCCAGACCCTTTCAGGGCCTGCAGTCAAATCACAATGAAAATTAGGGTTTTGAATTAGAGTGCTTCCTTACAGACCGCGGAGGCGACCGACGCGTGAACCGACTGCCACGTGTTGGCCATCCACACGTGTTGGATATAAGCCGACACAACCAAGATTGAGCCAACCTGGCTTCGACCGGACATTAACTGAATTCACCCATTAAAGGCTCAGGTTGGGGTTGGTGATATCCAAACCAAGGTCCAGTTTGGTTGGGCCTGGTTAGGGTTTGTAGCGGTGCAGGTTGGGTTAGGCTTGGGTACAGGTAGTGAAATCATAGAAATGTAATATTTGAGTTGTCAGTTTAATTCTGTTTAGCTTTCCTGGTTAAAATTGTTAATCAATTTGCCAAGATGAGTGATACACATGGTTTGATTGCTAATATTATATCTAATTTCGTGACTTTTTGTCTACAAAAATCTCCCAAGTTGGTACATGGAAACTTCATTGCACCTATGTTCCACGGGCACAGAAAAATGGTGTCCATATCCATGTTATGTCCGTACTCGTGAAACATAGGTGACTATATTGTACCTATCTGAAAATGTAGGTCTCGGGTATCCATATGGTTTCTTTATCCCTGGTTTCTGTATTGTGCAACATATGATTGTATGAACCCGATCTATAACCCTCTCACCAGTCACCATCAATCAGATGCCAGTGTAGGCCCCACGCTATAGTCACAGAGTGACTAAATAAAGGGGTCAAGTATTGCTCCTCTATAAAATCATGTTAGGACATTTGGTATTTGCTGAATGCCAAGTGTTCTTCAGAACAACAAATACTTCATAACAAACTTTCTTGAGAATGATACCATTTTTCGTTGCTTAACAAGTAGGCACATTTAAGCATTACCTAAGAAGGCTAATTTACATCAAATACAATGAACTTTTCCTATTATCATTTAAGTACCACAAACCTTTTTTGTTTACTTCGTTACCAGGAACTTCATAATTAGTGTATTAGTTACACTTTGCTACCTTCCTTTAGTTAACCATTGGACTTAACAATGGATGCAAAACATGAAGAATCACAACAGTTTTACACCCCTACAGTTCAAAAAAAAAACTATAAACGGGTGCAAAACATGAAGAATCACGACAGTTTTACCCTATAGTTTAAAAAAAAAAACTACATCCCACCCAAATCCCAATCCTAGCGTTCCCTGTGGCCTCCACTGCCCATCCTTCCACTTTGTACCCTAACCACACCCAACATTCATTCGGCTTTTCCCTTTTACATCGAAACCCGAATATTTAGTTAAAAATCAGGTCGGGTAATCGGTTACCATTGATATGGCATATGGTGGATGTCGTGGCAGCACGAGGCGGTGCTACGGTCAGGGTTTGAATGAATGATGAGGGGAGAAATTTAAAGGAGTGTACAACCATCTTTTCACATTTCAGTAGCAAATTCATAGTATTAAAGTGATAAAACAAAGTTCATGGAATCAAAGCGAACAAAAAAAAGTTTGTGGGTTAGTATGTGACGAGGAAAATTTTCATGAAACTTGAATGCAATATAGCCCCCAACCACACACACACAAAAAAAAATGTGTTCATGCATTATAGAGGGATAATTCTCCTGTAGGTAACCATAAAAGGGATTAAGTTAGATAGCAAAAGGAAGATTTGGTATGTTGAAGTAATAGTAAATGGGAATCTTTTTCTTAATCTTTTCTGGTTATTTGTACACGTACCTACGAACTTTCCTATGTGCAAAGCATCAGCAATCGGCCTACTTATCTAAAATTCATGGCACTATGTTCAACTAATCCATCTGTCAACAGTAGACGTATCTAGGCATAAATGTTATCCACAGTGACACCTCAATAAAGTTTCATGTCAAGGAAAAGCTATTTCCCAAGACCACGATGTAACTACAGGGTCAACAATTTCATGTTGTAAACTTAAAACACTAAATATGAATTTAGTTTCCATAAACTTTTGAGGATCTAATGCCAACTATATAATCTGACTGTTTATATACACACATCCAGCTAGCTTTGTGTCAAGAAATAATAGACAGTTTCCAAGGGCCGTAAGCTGACCACAGGGTTAACAATTTCGTGCAGTAAAGCTAGAACATGGAACCTGAATGTCAGATCCCAAGTTATATTGAGGATTTAATGACATTTTTTAATCTGGCTGTTCGTATGTCTATAGAAACAAGTAGAGTGCCATAAGAAAGAAACAAGTTAGGCATTTCTCTAATTGCATATTGCTAAAGTAGCTAGTCCAGTAGAATGAGCCATACCTGTAAATCCTCCAAAACAGTTGGGTATGCGTCCTTGACATCAACAACAGGGAGGCCCTCTGGATGCTTCCGTATCAAAGTAAGAAGATTATCCTTCCCCTTCAAATCATGTTTGGACTGCAGTGGAACAAAAACCACATCAAGCCTCAGAAAGACAACTCAGAAGTTGTAACACGACACATCTTGCAATCATTTCTACTCACAACTCGTGAGACAAATCAATTCAAGTAATATGGGGGGCAACCAATTAGCAACATTAATATATGGTAGAGTAGTAGTAATACAACCAGTGAACCAGCTTATGAATGGTAAAAATGTGATATTACAGTTGACAGGCCGCTTCTAGGTTGGGCAAAGACTACACACCAAAAATTTGTGCGACTAGCTTACTCAAACATAAAGTGAGAAGAATCGCCTCCTCGTAAGTCAAAAGTGAAAGAAGATGAAACAAGACAGAAGCATAAAGTTCACAATGATGTAAAAGACTGTTTGATTTTATTGTGTCATTATAACTTCAATCATTGCTTAGTTTTCAAAAAGAACCATACTGGAGAAACATTATGATATAAAGATCACAAATTGGTATCTTGGAATAAAATCTCTACAATTGACGGCTGTCTTCTTGGCGGAGTATGATTCTTTTAACATTTTTTATGTTTATGCAACTAGACAATACTCTAAACTAGGTGTAAAACTAAGAATTTTAAAAATGAAAATTGCTCAGGAAAAATACATCATGATTCATAGCAGTGAACAATAGAATTAATTAGCAAGTGTTCAAGGCATACTTTTCTGGGGATAGGTTATCATGGATCAAGATAAATGAATGCATGTGGTAACCTCAACTGTTCTATTCTAGAAAAGATCCTGATGTCATGAAATTCGCATAAATGCACCGGAAGGTTAAAATGCATCCAATATTGCAACATTTAACCCCATTTTATGGAGTGTTGCCTAAATGGCTCAAACTCACATCCTCCAGTACACAAGTTCCAAAACATATATCAACAACACCCTCATAGATGCTATGTGGGACAAATCTTGCAAATCAAATGGATAGTAGAGAATCTGTAGTAACAATGTAACAAATGTCAGCTAGTTCCAAATTTCGAACATTTTCCTGATGGTCAATGTGTACGTGTGACAAATAGGTTACCTTGTAGGAAAAGCATCTCCCGTCATAGCTCACTTTCTGATTGTTCTTCAAACTGTCAAATACAGCTTTGTTGCCATTTATATCAACATAAGTCGCTTCATTTATCTGCAGTGGTGTGAGGGGTTGCCTTGTCTGCAAAAAGTTAAAAAGAGGTTCGGAAGTCAGTAGAGACTCGTGAGCAATGTAACAATGAAAATTCTCTTATTTAAGATTAGGTCTGATTATTGAGTCCTGAAAGCCAAGAACTTCAAATTAAATTACTATCCTATTCTCAACACACAGAAGCTAGAACTCGTGATACTTGAATGAAGGATAGTTTCAAGTCTTGAACTTGCAGCAGAAAGAACTTCTAGAAGGTAATATAACTGAGTTTCTACAGCCTCTCAAACTTTTTCATGATTTCATCCCAAAATCCCCTCCCAACTCCCTACAAGAACATACAACCTTTCCTCCATACTATCCCCTCCCTTCCTCCTTAAAACGCCCGCCTCCCTACTTAGCTATCAAGATATCACTCTTACTTCTAAGTAAAGCATGTTGTACATTTGAAACTAGTAATAGAAGGGCAGACAAACATATATTCCACATAATTCTGTAGCACTCTTACCCACTTGTTGTAAGTTACAATCTTAGTGATAACAGACTAGCTCTATGATTATAGCAGTCGAGGTGCTCAGTAATTCTTTACTTGATAATATAATCTCATCAAAGAAACAAACTTCTCATTTCCATATGCCACTAAAGAAATTGCCTTCAATTTTTTTCTTTAAAAAACTTTGACTATGTATTATAAAATATTGGATCTTCCTCATCTTGGTATCAAGCTTCCGCCATTAATCTTCAAGGCTCTAGCAATTTGCAACAAGGATATGTTTATGATGAATTCAAAAAAAAATTATAGAAATCTTTCATGTCTCGAATAATTTTTCAATCCAGATACTAAGTAGAATAAAAACCCATTCATTTACAAAAAAAACCACAAACTAACGGCATCTTAGAATTCTAGGTGAAGTAGATAATTTGTATAAATGAAAAGAATGAGAAGCCCATGCCTCGTAGAGAAGATCAATGACGCGCTTTATCTGGGCACCAACAGGTGACTTCCTAATGGAGTTGATGTGTTGGAGCCTTTCTGTATCATTTGAAAATTTCACTGCAGGTGTAAGAGGTTTGGCAGGGGCCGAGGAAGTGCTAGCTGGAGCTTTTTTGTGACTGTTTGGCGCCCTTGAAGGTGCATTAAGTTTTGCAATGCTGGTGAGTGTGGACTGACACTTTTCTTGCTGTTGCTTAAACTTATTGAGGCTCTCTTGCAATGCCATCTGTGTCTCTGAAGTCTGAAGATCCCTGAAAACAGCCAAATCCAGACTTAAGGAATTTATTCAGTGGCAGAAGGGGTTATCAGCACATACTTTTACTTCTAATCAACTACAATTGCCATTTAGAACATTAATGGGTGCAAACTGAAGAGAATTGGAGACAACAACAAAAACCAGCAAAAGTAAGTAATTAACATATTTTTCTATTAGTAAGATTGTCACGGCCCCAATCTAGGTGATTTGGATCCCAAATTGGTGACTATACTTGTAGCTAATCAGTTAAGATAATCATCAAATATCACCGAACTGGATTAGTTAAACATAAACAAAAGAATTTTGTCGATTACATTGACATCAGATTTGGGAAATCTGTGGAACCATAAAGTGCTATGAACATTGTTGGGATGAAACGACCCACGAAGTAAGGAAGTGAATGGCCCGCTTCTCTAGTGAAAACAATTCTTAGATTTCTCCAACCCTATTGTGACTTTGGAAAAAAGTTGTTGCCACAAATTTTTATTTAAAAATCCTTCTCCAATGCAATTGTCAAGTAAATTGTGAAGCTTATGTGGCAAAAGATATAGAAGACATTGTGAAGTTGGATGTCTAGTTCTAGACAATGCACTTGATAATGTCTTCACCTCTATGTCATCAATCATGAATACAAATATTTAGAAAAATAAAGGGGAGTTGGAAAAAGTAAGCATCTCAATACTTTTGCATTGGAGAAGACTTTTCTACTTCATTGTCTTTTGTGAATATAGTCTTGCCACCTATAAAAGACATTGTCTTGTGCCTCATGCGCTTAGGAATCACAACACATTACAAGACAATAGGATTAGAGATGCTCTTAATTATGGTGATTATGGATCTCATATATATTAACAATACAAGACAACAGTTGTGATCATGGCTTGTGCACTGTGGCCAATATAGACTCTATGCACTAATTACTTCTACCGAATAAACATACGAGGAATCGTGAAGGATGAATTAGGATATGAGGAAGTTACTTACAACACAAAGACCATTCTACTTTAAGCTTGATCTCCTTGACCCAATCAGCAGTAGGAAGCACATACGCTCCAAAACTCGGTGGCCTGTACATGTTTTGTCGTACCAGACTCATCGCGCACAATATAGACGCTCTAAAATACACCAAGACACACAAAAATGTGTAGGGACTGTGTGCCGAGTCGCATTTTAAGTATGCACGTAAACTAGCTTGGCATAGAGCCTCCGTACACTTTGTTAGGTCGCGCGCAAATTGTTGGTGTGATTTTCCAAATGACGAGACAACGAAGAAAGCTCGGCCATTTAAAATCGAGATTGACGTTAGAAACAAACATCAACGGCCAAAACTACAAGCAACGTCGGAATTGGAAGAGCACCCACAAATCGGATGCCGGCAATATAACTACAGGACCGAGAAATTAGAGAGAAGATTTCAGCCTGAAATTTTAGGGTTTGGAATCAAACCAATAGGATAAATTGAAACAATTACCAGTTTCCAAGGGACAGGCGACGGATCCGGAGGACCAAGAAAGGACGGATTTTGACAAGGATTTCCGCGAATTGGGAATTCGAAGGGATAGTAGAGACAGGGTTTTGGAGAGAGAGAGAGAGAGAGAGAGAGGAAGAGAATAATACCTGTTTCATATAGGAAGGTTCGGAGCTGCTCGTAGAGATTGCTGATGCTGCTGTAGCCTAGATTAGGGTTAGGGTTGGGGAGGAAGAAGAAGAAGGAGACGGAGGTGCGTGTGGTGAAGGCATATGGAAAGGAAAGAGAGGAGATAAATATGGAAAGAAATAATAATCCATACTACTGTCTCTCTACTATATCTATTTTACTATATATATTCTACTATATATAGAAAAACTTAGATGGTAAAATTTTTAAATTCTAAAAATATTCTTACATACTTATAATAATTAAAAATAGTTCATTAATTTTAATAAGGACAACTTAGTAATTAGGAAGACTACTATTTGGTCTTTCTAAACTAATTAAAAAATGTTAAAATACGTGCAAGACACGTGCACATATGCTAGTAATAAAGTAATGTTATTCTTTCTTCCAAATTGTTCCTCTAATACATTCCTCCTTATATAACAGCTGACATAACATATTAAATAATATATAATCTGACATGGTCGATAGCATAGTAAATTGTCACGCCCCAGTACCGGAATACAGGGACGGACGTAGGCCAGCTACACCGTATAAGGTACGAATACGCTATACGGCGATGACGGCTGTCAAGTCTTGCTGGGTATCCTAGCATGCAATCAATCTATGGCCTAAATCCGACCTCATGTCCACAGGCAAATCACAATGAAACAATATCAAGAGAGATAATCATATGGAGAGCAGGAAATACACATATGAAAATCAGAAATCTACGGTACGGAATAATAATGTAGACGAATATACCTTCCCACAGTTCCTAGCATGGTCAGAAACTGAAGCACATCCTCCAAGTCGAGTCTGGAAGATCCACAGGGTCGGTCGCTGGAAATCTGGGAACAATCCAGGGTTGGTCAGGCCAACCGTAGCAAGTACCAGAAAGGAAGGCTCAAGGACGGACCAAAAAAACCAGCAGGATAAAATATAACAAGAATAGCATCTAAAAACAGTAAATAAGGTAAGGGATCGTGCGGTACCAACGCACGATAACAATCCATGACTAGTGTAAGTAACCAACAATCATCACAGTCATCCTAACATCCACTAATGCTTGCATCGCCAACTGGAACTCGTAGTCTGTCATCGGAACAGTAACTCACCCCTACATCAAACAAGAGCAAGGGAATGAATTACCGCACCGGGACAGCGTTACGTGCCAGCCAGCTTAACAAGCAACAAGCCATACAATTTAGGTGAATAAGCGGCCACTCAAATGTCTACGGCTGTCTATGTGGAGGTTGGGTTACCCCAACAATGCAATATAGGAATTCTCAGATCGTGCCGTCCCAGGGCTAGCGGGGCCAAGTATATCAAGACTAGATGAGCGCCGGTCCCTCGCAAGACCACCGGGCTCTGCATGTCACCACCGGTCCCTCATAAGGCCACCGTGCCGAGCATGCCATGTATATAATGTATAGTACATAAAGTAGCCGGATATTGCCATCCACTAGTACGAATGGTAACAATATTCGTGGCGGCCAGCCTGCAGGTCATGACTAATGTCTGGGATAAGGCTGGTAATGCACGATCTCGGGATTCCGTTTCCCCCCCCAATGCTTCTACCAGTTTAAGTTACCTAGATTATCCATACATTTATCCGGAATCACATGCCGTGGTCACATGATCATCCTCCTAGATGTCGTACCTCAGTACGAGAACGCTAAGTAAGAATCAACCTCGGCACCTATAGTCCCAGTTGTGATCCATCCTTAGTGTTATGCAACAAGCAAGCAAGCAATCCTGACCACGCTAAGACTATAGGCCAACTACCAGATACCCGTGCAGGTAATCATATATATAGCTAGAATATCAAGATGGCATCGCAATGCCATATAATCATGGAAGTAGCACCTCAAAGTGCCAGTAGACAAGGAGCACCGCAGTGCAAAATCAGGGCCAGTACCTCAAAGGGTAAGCTGGACTTATAGCACGGATACAGTTAGTCAGGTCTGGGACAAGGACAACTCTGTCAGTCACAAGAAGTCATCTGCCCACATCGTGGCAGGGATATCAGGTCAAGTACAAGACCAGAACCTCTACTATAATAACATCTCAAGCATATATGGGAGCCTACAGCTCCAATCATCAAGTCGGTCCATCCACCAGATCAATCTAGCAAGAGTCTCCCATCCATGATGGAGTGAATATCATGTCAATAAAGACAACCACCAAATACCAAGCTTATCCCCCTAACAATGCTAGGCCCTCTGACTCACAAGAATCCTCCAAGTCAATTATCACAAGCCCCTCAACTACCAAGACACAGCAATCAAACCAGGTTCTCCAACTACCGGAATACACAAAGGTACCAGGTTTTGGGCGTTTGGGAAGTCGAGTAAAAATCATATAATAATACCCTCGATATTCTCCTCGTCCCGCGAGACACTCGCACCAGTATCCAAAATCCAAAAGTCCTCAAAGACATATCTGATCAAATTAGAACATCACCAAAGAACTAGCAACACCATCTAAGAATCCACTTAGTCTACCATTATCACTATCTCTATATCATATCCCCTCATAGTCAATCCTCGAATCAGATCATAATCCCAACACATGGGTCAACACTAATCAACGCCGTCGGAAGATGGCAAGGATTGTGTGAACCACTCTGGATCAGATCCACAATCCTTAAACCAAACAAGGACCAGGATTGCAGACCTTCACCCGAGTAGAACCGCTCTCCTTACACAATCCGGCGGACAGGACAGATAATGGGATAATAAACTAGAACACCATCTAAAAAGAAGGGTCACGGGTCAAGAGTCCAATGGGTGATACCGTCGAAAAGGCAAGGATTGCGTGAACCACTCTGGATCAGATCCACAACCCTTAAACAAACAAGGACCAGGGTTGCAGACCTTCACCCGAGTAGAACCGCTCTCCTTACACAATCCGGCGGACAAGACAGGTCGAGACGCTAGGCGACTAATCTAGTCGGGAGTCTACCTAGCAGGCAATGGGATCAGGTATACTATACCAAGATGAACATGTACGAGCCCAGTCCAGCAAACCAAAGGAATGATTCTGCCTAATCCTTCGAACCGAATTCCCGACCGGGAATTCTGGAAAAATTCGGCAGAGTCTCCTTTGTATTCTGGACGGGAGCACCCTACGAATTGGGGCTAAAATCCACTCGGTGCAACCCATCGCAAAATCGCAGGCTGATAACACTAAGTCTCAGCTTCCAGCAGCGCTACCATGCGTACTGGAAACCGAACCACAGCCGATAACACTAAGTCTCGGCCTCCAGCAGCACTACGATGCGTACTGGACGCCAAGCCAACACATGCAACAAGAATCGCCATGCAGGGCGCACCAAGACCCACAGTCATGTCCAAGCCACAAACACAGTCACCGAAACAGTTAGCCAAGTCGTTACCCGACCGCGAGTCGGACACGGGGCATACGGGGACAATCCGTACAAGTAAAGTCGTGCTCGTGTCCTCGGAGGTGTGGATGACCCATCCGAGTTGTCCGATACGGTCTATCCCGGTATTGGACCAAGCTATCCTAAGTTATCATCATGACAGTTCTACTACTAGGCTACACTAATCATGGTTATACAGTTTACAAGTACAAATTAATTAAATGCAATAAAATCCAGGAGAGAGGGCAAGAGCCGTCGATGAGCAAGGGATACTTGCCTAGAGGGCTCGGCTAGGTAAGCAAGTCTTCGGCATCCTGGATCCAAGCTTGTACGTCAATCGAGGTCCTCGGAACACAAAATAAACAATCATTAGCATTAATAATAAAATAATGAATGAAATCACGGAGGATGGCAGGAGAATATACCGTGCGGGTCCCGCAAGTAGTACAGGGATCTGGCACGGAAACTGTCACGCCCCGCTCCCGTAGGAGCGATCGTCCTCGCTAAGGCGTGATGCCGCACGAGCCTAGATTGCGCTCGTGCAAGGCAGTTCCATAACGGCCGATTACATCGGCGGCGACGGGGTCGTCGCACAGAAGTCCCAAGCAGAAACATTGAATACATTGCAGCAGAATTTAAAGAAGAACACATGAACACAAGTCATTCAAATAAGCCCTTTTATTGATATTGAACACAAGATTACATTGGTGGGCGCAAGGCCAAATTACAAGTCTCTCGTGCTCACTTTTCTCTCATTTACAAGTCACTCTGCTCTCTCTCACCTCTCGATACAATACTTGAGTCCTGCGGAAGCTTCGGAAGGCGATGTCCATACATTATGTCCTGTATAAGTCTTCAGATCACGCGGCCACATGCTTCGACTCGCCAAGGAACTCCGTGTCTCGACGCATCCAAGCGAGCTCCACGCCACGAGCTTCTACATGTGCCTGCACATGAAACACTGTGTGGGTGTCAGTACCACTGTACTGGTGGAGTGAGCTTCTCGCCCACCCATACATAACCGACACGTTTCATTTACTTTGTGCAGCTAAAACCCTTTCAATTGTCTTTCTAGTCTTGCCTTAGGATGCCTTTTAAACAAGACGTCTCGGTCTACACTTAGCGATGCAACGACAAGGTCGTGCAACGACGGGGTCGTGCTATAACGCCAACGTGTATTACGATCGAGACAGTGCCTCATCGCCTAGGTACTTGACCAAACTTCAACTCGGGACGGCAGGGTCGTGCCACATTCTATTTGCAACTTAGACATATTCGAGACGGTGCTACGCCGAGGAGCAACTTACGCGAACTCGGTGTCACGACCCGCACCCGGATATACGGGTACGAATACGTGGGCCACGCCCAGCCTACGCCGCGGTATCGGCGGTAGAACGCTGTCAAGTATACTATACTAACTACAACTTCTAAGATCCATAAATGAAATGTACTCATGTCACAACTCGAAAACTAAGGAAGATAAGACAAGAAATAATAACAATATCACTAGAACAACTAGAATCTACAATGATCATAAGACAGGAAATAAAGAAGGAACAACAAGACTAACTAAGGATAACTACCAGGCAACTCACATAGAAGAATAGTGAGATCCACCTCAGCTAGCAACATCATGAAGTCCAATAATGAGGGCACAACTACTCCTAAAATTTCATAACGTATCCAGTCAGGAGCGGAACGAGCACAAATCTCAAATAACAGTTCTAATTAGACGATATTGAAAATGTAGCAGTAAATAGAGAGAATATACGAGGTAAATAATGTGTACATGAATCATGGTAAGGCATGTCAAGACTGTAACTGAATGTAAGAACAGGAAAAATAGTATAAATCATGTACAAGAATCTGGAACTATATCTATGTGAGTTTAGCACTAGTTTCAACATGTGACCGGCTTAGAACTTGATACAATGTTTGGCCTGGCTAATCATACGTGAGTGTATGATTAACACTATACAATGATGATACAATATCTGTGGGGTATTGATCACATATCTACGCTAACACCCCCATCCCTGACTAATATAGTGGATCCAGTCATGACACGTCATGACACGCATTCTCTGTGAAGTAGCTCTCCTTCACAGGAATCGTGTCTATACTATGAACAAGGAAACAATGAAGACTTGCACAAGGCATACCATATATAAGAGGAATAACATCTTATGACGGGATCCAACAAATACCAATCCGTGTGAACAATGTGTCAAGAGAACAAGGATATCTACACTAAATACTAGAAACAAAAACGATATCATAAAACAGAATTATTATCAGAGAATGTACTCGCCTGGGGTCCTGCTGTCAATATGAATCAGGGTTCAGAGTAAAGCCACAGACCTAAAGATGAAATAATACAAGAGCTGATCAGGGTCAAAAGACATACTAACATCTAGGTCAAACTAAGTCAAACTAAGACAAACTGGGTTAAGATTGACGTCTAAGTCTAATCTAGGTTAAATAGGTCAATGGTTGACCTACAATTGACTTTGGTCAAAAAGTCAACGTTTGTCAAATCTGGTCAAACCTAGGTCAAATATTGACTCTACTTCGACATCTAGTCAAAGTAGTCAACCATGGTCAAGCTAGTCTCTATAACCATCTACAAGGTCAACTTATGAATTTCAGTGATTTAGAAATCACTGAAATCGACAGGTCTCTAAAACAACCAAAAGGAGAAAATATTATAATAATAGGATGACACAAAAAGGGAAGAAATATACAGATGTTGTCGGATGATGAAACTAACATCACCAACGTGTCCAGAATGGTCAAATCAGCTAGGATAGCCTGTCCAAAAATTCAATTTGGACACAGGGGCAAAACGGTAATTTTGGGCCAAAATGATGTCCGTCGTTGGACACAATTTGCACCGAAAAATGTGCCAAAATAAAAGTGCACAAAACCTAACAAATTATATGTCCACGAATCTAGAATGACGATACGAACCCAACGGTATATCCAGAATTGGATTCCGTTGACCCGATCTCAAATTGGTCCGTTGACCCGGACATTGGAAACCGATTTGCACGGAAAAAGCGTTGTCGGAGCCAATGTCCTCAAAATTCAGCAAATTATATGTCAACGAGTCCAGAATGACGATACGAACTCAACGGTATATCCGGAATTGGATTCCGATGAGCCGGCGTCAAAAAGTCCCGTTGACTCAGAAAGTGGGACCCGCTTTGCACCGAAATGCGTGCCAGGGCCCACGTTCTCCAAATCAAGCAAACTTTATATGAAACATACCAGAACGACGCCACGAGTCTACTGGTGGTGTCAGAAATTGAATCCGGAGTCCCGGGTTCAAAATGGAATTTAACAAGTGCAACACTAAGAATTCGAACGGCCAACTTTGGCGTCGAATTCGACCGACCTAACAAGCTCAAACTGAAATGAAATCTAAAGGGGGCAGGAAGAGGGTTATACCAGCTGTGCACCGGAACTGGTGGCGCGCAAAACGGAGCTGCGACGACGAAGATACGAACCCGCGAAGTTGGCGTCGCAAAACTGTCCAAAAATAACACAATTAAAACGTCAACTTGGTGGCCGGTTTTGATGTATCAAACGACGAAATTAACGGGTGAAATTTGAGAGGGATGAAGGGGTATATACCGAGATTGCGACGGAGTGAAGAAATCGACGATCCAACGGTCGGATTTCCCAGAAAATCGGCGCGAAGTTGTTGTCCCGAAACGAGATTCTGACTTCGTTTCCGAGCGCGCGCCGACGGGATCTCGTGCCAAACGCACGAATCGACTGTCGTGCGCACCGGGGACGAGGGTGGCTGCCACGGGGGTGTTCGCCGGGGACTCGCGCGCGGCCAGGGGCTCGCCGGCGGCTCGTGGCCGACGACAGCGGCGGTGGCGCGTCGCGGCGCGTGGCAGCGCTGCTACTGCCGCTCGCTGCTGCCTCGCGTTGCAGCTGCTGCTGGCGCACGCGCGCGGCGGCGGACGGGCGGCGCAGCGGGCACGGCGGCGGTCGGAGTGCACGCGCACGGCGGAGGTGGTGGCCGTGGCGGCGGGGCGGTATGATGGCGGTGGTGATGGTTTGTGGTGGTGGTGGTGTGTCCTTCTCTTGAAGAAGAAGAAGAAGAAGAAGAAGAAGACTAAGAAGAAGGAGTTGAGGAAGAAGAAGGAGAAGTGAGAAGGAGAGAGAGAGATGATGATGATGATGAAGAAGAGGAAAAAGGGGGGGGGCTGTACCAGTACGGGTAGGGGGGGTTTGCGTGTGCTGGGAAGAGGGAGAGCGTGATGTGAGGGAATGGGTGAGAGAGAGAGAGTGAGATTATATATAATATATATAAGTGTGTGTATATATTATATAAGGAGGGAGAGAGAAAGAGATATTTAGAGAGAGGGGGGGGGTTTGTGTTCGGCTGATGCATGGGGAGAGGGGGTGTGCTCACGTGGGGAGAGGAGAGAGTGAGGTGTTTGTAAAGAGAGAGAGAGAAAGATATTAAATGAGAGAGGGAGATATTTAATGTATATGTGTGTGTGTGTATATATATTAAATATAGAAGAGAGAGAAAGAGAGAGATGGGTTTACTTCATGAAGAAGAAAAGAGAGAGGGGGGTTCGGCTGAGTGTGGGGTGAGGGGGTTTCTCTTTGTGTGGGAAGTGTACATGAGTGAGAGGAGAGATGTAACACATGTATACACGTAGGTATATATACATAGAGAGAGAAAGAGATAATAATATAAAATAAAAGAATTATATTTTCGAGTAGGCAAAATTAGGAGAACACTAGTGGGATGTATGGGCAGTCATGACAGGGCCCACACTAAACTGGGTTGGGCGTTGGGCCAAGTTTGGACAAAGTCGAAGCCAAGATTTAATTAACTAATAAATTAAGCAATTTAAATCACGGATGAAATAGGAGCACAAAGGAGATCGAAATTTTGGCACGCAAGTGGCACCTGCATAGTTTACTCAAAACAGGCCAGGGCCATAAATTGGGTCGACTGGATTGGACCGATGTCAGGCCCAGAATTTAAATTGGAAGTTAAATCACAATTTACGGTAAATAATAAATTGGTCTAAATTGACCCGAACTTGCGCGAGGCAAAAAGAATACAAGGGAGCAAGTTCAAGTGGGACAGGACATATGAAAATGAAGATAATCTCGTCTACTACAAACTCCAAGAAGGAAGTTTCCAGAGACTGGCATCCCTGATGCTCTAGAATTCCAAGTCACGGTAAAGAGCATTAAATCAAATAATAATCAAATAATAATATTCTAATTAATTGATTATTAAAATTAAAAAAATAAGCCCTAAATTCAGGGGCTTACAATCCTACCCACCTTATAAAAATTTCGTCCTCGAAATTAAAGGTTGGTAGTGGGGTTAAAACATGATAGAAGATTTAGGCAATATTTTAGGCACGATCCAAGAATGACGAGTTTTGCACGATCAAGATAATCGATTCACAACTGTTCAGGCACGAAGAGGGATTTGGCACGATAGAATCATGATATGAACAAAATTATATGTGCATGATTTCAGAAATAAGCCAAGTCATTGGGGCACAATTTTAGGGACGATTAGAGAATCGAAGATATAATTGAAGTCCAAGTACGGGATGATTTGTATAATCAAGACATAGCTAAACAAGGCAAAGGAAATGACGGTAAGATGAGAAAATCATCATGCGATGGGAGAGAAAATAATGATAAACAAGAAATAATGGTAGGAATTATCTTGCTCAATTGGTAAAAGAAGTGAATCAACTTAAGATATGACCTGATAACCATACACGTCTATCCAAAATTATGTTGCCAGAATTTACGCCACGCCAGTAAACATAGCTACAATAAACGATAGAGTCCATAACCAAGGTATACACCCTATAATCATGTCATCTAGATTCCTTACCACGCCAACCGGTATGGCTGCAAGAGAATCTAAATTCCATAACTAGGATAGTATATCCAAAATCAGGCTCCATGTCCCGGTCAGGCTAGCTAATATGACTGCGATAAATTCCAAACTCCATAAGTAAAGAAGACACTTACTGTTCTCATTGTTCTCGTCCAAAATATGTTTATCAGGATATCTTAACCAAATTCTTAAAAGAATTATCCAAAACAAAATCAAAGGTCAACAACGAATATTAAGATTTAAACTTCAACAACAAGTCAAGGGTAAGTTAATAGAAACAACGGAAACAACTTTCGAGATAGGGTTCAGAGGGAAATCTCAAGAAAAGTCCCGAGGGTACTACCTAGGTCAAGATAGGAAATGGTGGAATATAATCTAAAACAAACCTCGACCAGGATACGAGGTTGGTAAATCATATTCTCTCTCCAACCTAGATGATATACAAGTCCAACTTATACCTTCCCCTGGGGTCCACAAACTCATCCCAAGAAGGAATAAAGCTTGATACGAACAGATATCTCAGGAATCAGGACGGATAGAAACGAATGGGAATAGATTCGAAGAGTTTCGAAATAAGATTCCCAGGGGTCATCCCTAGAATCTACCAAGAGTTCCTAATATGTGACTGAGTACCAAAATCCTAAAATATTCCATGACTCAACCTTAATCCTAGGGCAGGCTCGCAGTAGTACAGATAAACTCAAGTACTACCACGACTTCGCATTAACTGCAAAGACTGACCTGCATGGGCCACCACTAAAAATGTGTCACGACCCGCACCCGGATATACGGGTACGAATACGTGGGCCACGCCCAGCCTACGCCGCGGGTATCGGCGGTAGAACGCTGTCAAGTATACTATACTAACTACAACTTCTAAGATCCATAATTATGAAATGTACTCATGTCACAACTCGAAAACTAAGGAAGATAAGACAAGAAATAATAACAATATCACTAGAACAACTAGAATCTACAATGATCATAAGACAGGAAATAAAGAAGGAACAACAAGACTAACTAAGGATAACTACCAGGCAACTCACATAGAAGAATAGTGAGATCCACCTCAGCTAGCAACATCATGAAGTCCAATAATGAGGGCACAACTACTCCTAAAATTTCATAACGTATCCAGTCAGGAGCGGAACGAGCACAAATCTCAAATAACAGTTCTAATTAGACGATATTGAAAATGTAGCAGTAAATAGAGAGAATATACGAGGTAAATAATGTGTACATGAATCATGGTAAGGCATGTCAAGACTGTAACTGAATGTAAGAACAGGAAAAATAGTATAAATCATGTACAAGAATCTGGAACTATATCTATGTGAGTTTAGCACTAGTTTCAACATGTGACCGGCTTAGAACTTGATACAATGTTTGGCCTGGCTAATCATACGTGAGTGTATGATTAACACTATACAATGATGATACAATATCTGTGGGGTATTGATCACATATCTACGCTAACACCCCCATCCCTGACTAATATAGTGGATCCAGTCATGACACGTCATGACACGCATTCTCTGTGAAGTAGCTCTCCTTCACAGGAATCGTGTCTATACTATGAACAAGGAAACAATGAAGACTTGCACAAGGCATACCATATATAAGAGGAATAACATCTTATGACGGGATCCAACAAATACCAATCCGTGTGAACAATGTGTCAAGAGAACAAGGATATCTACACTAAATACTAGAAACAAAAACGATATCATAAAACAGAATTATTATCAGAGAATGTACTCGCCTGGGGTCCTGCTGTCAATATGAATCAGGGTTCAGAGTAAAGCCACAGACCTAAAGATGAAATAATACAAGAGCTGATCAGGGTCAAAAGACATACTAACATCTAGGTCAAACTAAGTCAAACTAAGACAAACTGGGTTAAGATTGACGTCTAAGTCTAATCTAGGTTAAATAGGTCAATGGTTGACCTACAGTTGACTTTGGTCAAAAAGTCAACGTTTGTCAAATCTGGTCAAACCTAGGTCAAATATTGACTCTACTTCGACATCTAGTCAAAGTAGTCAACCATGGTCAAGCTAGTCTCTATAACCATCTACAAGGTCAACTTATGAATTTCAGTGATTTAGAAATCACTGAAATCGACAGGTCTCTAAAACAACCAAAAGGAGAAAATATTATAATAATAGGATGACACAAAAAGGGAAGAAATATACAGATGTTGTCGGATGATGAAACTAACATCACCAACGTGTCCAGAATGGTCAAATCAGATAGGATAGCCTGTCCAAAAATTCAATTTGGACACAGGGGCAAAACGGTAATTTTGGGCCAAAATGATGTCCGTCGTTGGACACAATTTGCACCGAAAAATGTGCCAAAATAAAAGTGCACAAAATCTAACAAATTATATGTCCACGAATCCAGAATGATGATACGAACCCAACGGTATATCCAGAATTGGATTCCGTTGACCCGATCTCAAATTGGTCCGTTGACCCGGACATTGGAAACCGATTTGCACGGAAAAAGCGTGTCGGAGCCAATGTCCTCAAAATTCAGCAAATTATATGTCAACGAGTCCAGAATGATGATACGAACTCAACGGTATATCCGGAATTGGATTCCGATGAGCCGGCGTCAAAAAGTCCCGTTGACTCAGAAAGTGGGACCCGCTTTGCACCGAAATGCGTGCCAGGGCCCACGTTCTCCAAATCAAGCAAACTTTATATGAAAACATACCAGAACGACACCACGAGTCTACTGGTGGTGTCAGAAATTGAATCCGGAGTCCCGGGTTCAAAAATGGAATTTAACAAGTGCAACACTAAGAATTCGAACGGCCAACTTTGGCGTCGAATTCGACCGACCTAACAAGCTCAAACTGAAATGAAATCTAAAGGGGGCAGGAAGAGGGTTATACCAGCTGTGCACCGGAACTGGTGGCGCGCAAAACGGAGCTGCGACGACGAAGATACGAACCCGCGAAGTTGGCGTCGCAAAACTGTCCAAAAATAACACAATTAAAACGTCAACTTGGTGGCCGGTTTTGATGTATCAAACGACGAAATTAACGGGTGAAATTTGAGAGGGATGAAGGGGTATATACCGAGATTGCGACGGAGTGAAGAAATCGACGATCCAACGGTCGGATTTCCCAGAAAATCGGCGCGAAGTTGCTGTCCCGAAATGAGATTCTGACTTCGTTTCCGAGCGCGCGCCGACGGGATCTCGTGCCAAACGCACGAATCGACTGTCGTGCGCACCGGGGACGAGGGTGGCTGCCACGGGGGTGTTCGCCGGGGACTCGCGCGCGGCCAGGGGGCTCGCCGGCGGCTCGTGGCCGACGACAGCGGCCGGTGGCGCGTCGCGGCGCGTGGCAGCGCTGCTACTGCTGCTCGCTGCTGCCTCGCGTTGCAGCTGCTGCTGGCGCACGCGCACGGCGGCGACGGGCGGCGCAGCGGGCACGGCGGCGGTCGGAGTGCACGCGCACGGCGGAGGTGGTGGCCGTGGCGGCGGGGGCGATATGATGGCGGTGGTGATGGTTTGTGGTGGTGATGGTGTGTCCTTCTCTTGAAGAAGAAGAAGAAGAAGAAGAAGACTAAGAAGAAGGAGTGTGAGGAAGAAGAAGGAGAAGTGAGAAGGAGAGAGAGAGAGATGATGATGCTGATGAAGAAGAGGAAAAAGGGGGGGGGGGCTTGTACCAGTACGGGTAGGGGGGGTTTGCGTGTGCTGGGAAGAGGGAGAGAGAGTGATGTGAGGAATGGGTGAGAGAGAGAGAGTGAGATTATATATAATATATATAAGTGTGTGTATATATTATATAAGGAGGGAGAGAGAAAGAGATATTAGAGAGAGGGGGGGTTTGTGTTCGGCTGATGCATGGGGAGAGGGGTGTGCTCACGTGGGGAGAGGAGAGAGTGAGGTGTTGTAAAGAGAGAGAGAGAAAGATATTAAATGAGAGAGGGAGATATTTAATGTATATGTGTGTGTGTGTATATATATTAAATATAGAAGAGAGAGAAAGAGAGAGATGGGTTTACTTCATGAAGAAGAAAAGAGAGAGGGGGGTTCGGCTGAGTGTGGGGTGAGGGGGTTTCTCTTTGTGTGGGAAGTGTACATGAGTGAGAGGAGAGATGTAACACATGTATACACGTAGGTATATATACATAGAGAGAGAAAGAGATAATAATATAAAATAAAAGAATTATATTTTCGAGTAGGCAAAATTAGGAGAACACTAGTGGGATGTATGGGCAGTCATGACAGGGCCCACACTAAACTGGGTTGGGCGTTGGGCCAAGTTTGGACAAAGTCGAAGCCAAGATTTAATTAACTAATAAATTAAGCAATTAAATCACGGATGAAATAGGAGCACAAAGGAGATCGAAATTTTGGCACGCAAGTGGCACCTGCATAGTTTACTCAAAACAGGCCAGGGCCATAAATTGGGTCGACTGGATTGGACCGATGTCAGGCCCAGAATTTAAATTGGAAGTTAAATCACAATTTACGGTAAATAATAAATTGGTCTAAATTGACCCGAACTTGCGCGAGGCAAAAAGAATACAAGGGAGCAAGTTCAAGTGGGACAGGACATATGAAAATGAAGATAATCTCGTCTACTACAAACTCCAAGAAGGAAGTTTCCAGAGACTGGCATCCCTGATGCTCTAGAATTCCAAGTCACGGTAAAGAGCATTAAATCAAATAATAATCAAATAATAATATTCTAATTAATTGATTATTAAAATTAAAAAAAATAAGCCCTAAATTCAGGGGCTTACACTCGGCCGTGCCAAGACCTTTACTTAAACTTTAGCGCCACTAGACCAATTCCCGTGCCAACGATTCAAGTGCCAAGGACGGCAATGGGATGACTCGTGCAGGCCGTGCCTCTAGACCTTTCTTAGACTTGTCTGTGCTTCAAAATGAGGCCGCACCTCGCTAGTTATCAAGACTTATCGTGCTACCGCCTTGCGGCCTTCCTGTTAGACCCATTTGCTAACTTAGACAAGACTTGTGAACCATAGCAACACTTTCATGGACATCCCGACGCCATCTATCGTGCCAAGCACGGTGCCTATGCTGCAGCCCAGTCTAGGCCCAGACATTGTATTCCCGACTAGACAAGCTCTCAAGTTCTAGACTCAATCCAAGACATACACGCGGTGTGCCGCTATTGCCGACACATCTACATGAGTGGTCCTAGCAATTTCAAGCTATCTTGGACTGGCTCGGCGGGGGTATCGGTCCGCCCTTCTAAGGGTAGCTAGCCCCGGAAGCGCCGATACTCCCATGCGGTTATCCGGCATGCAGGTTGAGCCACACTCGCTTCCCCCGGGACGAATGATTCCGGCACCCCGGTAATCATTCGAGAAGACTACACCTTGTCGACAAGTTGTCCATGACCATGCAAGTCTAAACTCGATCTACCAGTCTTTCCTTAACATGAACATGCTTTTCCTTCTTTCTATCAAGACTTACGAGACTCCCAAGCCGGAGGACGATCTCGTGTGCGGGACATATCAAGACTTAGCGAGACTCCCAAGCCGCGGGACCGATCTCGGCGACAACAAGTCGCGTGGACTTCCTTTGTTCGTGGCAAGCTTTTCACTAAACCGACCGTAACTCATGCCTTAGACAGGCCTGGTTCTCTAGGCGACGCTAACGCTCAAGTCATATACTTTACACGACGAGCCTTGTTCTCAAGGGACTACGCGACTTGACAACCGCAGATAGAGCGGGACAGTGCTAGTAATGGCTTCGATAGCCCAGCACAACTCTTGTCTAACTTATTCGGCAATGACTTGACGAGCAAAGGCTACGCCGAGCTACGCGTCTAGGGGACGTGCTAGGCACGGGGTCGACTTGAATAACCAACTGCTGGGTGCCTAGACTTAAGCCAACAGCCGTGCAAGACGACTTAACTTGCGAGACGTGCGAAGGCTATGCCAAGCCTTGCTGGACAAGACCGTGCATGCTTTGTTAAGCATTCATGGGGGCGACGCCTATGACTTAGGCAAATTCGAGTGTCGGGACGAATCGACGGGACCAACGGGACATGCGAAGGCTATGCCAAGCCTTGCACAACGGGACCGTGCCTGCTTTAGCAAGCATTTACGCAGGCGACGCCTAAGGCTTAGGCTATTTCAAGTGTTGGGACAAAACGACGGGACAGTGCATGCTATATCGAACATTCAAGCAGGCGACGCCTATGACTTAGGCTTATTCGAGTGTCGGGACAACTTAGCAACTTAGGCCAACTTCCTTCTCCCAAGCCACGGGATCGAAGGATCGTGTGTCATTTGAAAGCACGCTGAGCCGACTTCTATAAAGACCGTGGGACCATTTTTCATGTTCTAAGACATTCCGACCCGACGGGATTATTCCCTTAGCTATGTTGGTGCGTAGCTTTTAGATTAGCCTACCAGTGCAAGTTGAAAACATTGCGAGTTATTAAGTGAAGGCTAAGATGAAGCAAGTTCACCGAAACTCCCCCACCTGTGCGAGGAGTCGCCTCGGACGAGCGAGCCTTCGAGCCGCCATTGCGAGGCTAAGTTTCGACGCCGTTGGCGTTTCGATTTCTCCGATTGACTTTGCGGGACGGGGCACTACAACATACACCACTCAGAACAAGTCTCGTCCTCGAGACTTTCCTGGTGGCAAACCATCCTACCATTTCTATGGCCAAGACTTAATCGTACGCACTTCGCCTACGCGTTTCCTCAATTTCGAGCCACGCTCTCAAGACTATCAATCCTTTCGTTAACATGATTCTAAGATCTCGACACACTCCCATCTTTCAAGTCTTGCTTGAATACATTGTATCACTTGGCTGGATCGTGCACGCATTCCAAGCGTCCCTAAAATACATGCATTCAGCCAAGCCGCATGATAGAGAATTTGTCATTCTCACTCGAGTCGCCTCGTGCACATATCCAGGCGTCCCTGAAATATATGCATGTCAGCCGAGTCTCGTGAGCAGGATTTTCCTACATTCGTGATTTATGCTATCCATTCGAACCAATCCTCAAGATCAATTCTTCGATTGATAACTCTGCAAACAGGGGCGTCTCGCCTAACCGCTAGGCCAATCTTTGCGAGGCTAAGTCAATGTCAGGATTGGAATCATAGTTCCCCAACAATAATGCCAACACTGACCCCAATCCTAGGGTCAAACCAAAGTCGGTAGTACGGGATTTTCTACCCAAGCTCGCGTCACTCAGATTTCTAAACATCGAGCACGATCACCTATTCGCATCAATGCATGCGTTACGCATATTCGATTTTATCCAAATCACCAACTCTAACCAATTCGTGCATTCGATCATGAGGTCATCTAGCTCGACAATACGTTGTGCCCCAATCTCACGCGAGTCTGATTATCCACGGTGGTTCGTGAATCACCACGCAACGCTTCCGCAGAATAATCATTCTCATCGGGGCGTAACTCTTGTTTGAGTCTAGACTCATTCATTCTCGATACACGGATTGGACCTACTCAATCCTCGAGTTCAATCCTTCAAGCACCCAAATTCAATCTCGAGTCACCTCCGCGTCAAACCACAAGTCGAAGCAATCAGATTGCCACGCCATCCAAGTTCAATCACTCCCGCTGTATGAATCACCATACCAGCGCTCACGCGGAGTGATCGCCCTAATCGGCGCGACGCATGTGCGAGGCTGGGGTTGCGCTCGCATAAGACAAGAATGTCGAAGTTGTGGTTATCGACGAAGCAAATCCAACCATTTTTATTTTTTCATCCAATCCAAGTCCGATAGTCCGACCGTCATTCATTCAACCAGAAAATCCTCGAGCCAAGTTTTATCTTTTCTTTCGACACATTTTAACATCCCGATTATAGCATCCGTCGGAACAATGACATTTGCACGATCGTCATTCGTCGAGTCAGAGTACCCTTGAGTTATCGCATATCGATCTTTGATACGCCTCAATACCATTGACGATATGCGTAACCTGACGATCTTCCTTGCAACCAATTTCGAGTCGTGCATTGATGCTATCGTCCGAACTGGATATTCCTCAATTTTTTCGATACTCAAGATCAAGTTCAGTCGCTTTTCCTCAAGCTCGTTTCAAGATCGTTATTCAAAACTTAAGTCACATTTCAGTTGCATCAATCCGATATCGCACGCACGATCCTCTAAGTTTCTTCGATCAAGACCATTCATTTTCATTCATCGTTCCGAATCATTTTCTAACTCGCGTTGCTCATTCACAAGTTGTCCGAATGAGATGCTCGTTCGGGACATTCGAAGTCACGTCCAACTAAGCGTGACGCGTTCTAAGGCTTTGCGCGATCGCATCGCCTCGCCGACATACTTGTAATTCTCAATATTGCTCGAATGATTTCTAAGAAAATCCATACACCACTCGGATTCGAGCCATCTGCTCTAGCCTACAATCACGTTCGCGTCGTTCGCTAAGACATCCTTCGGATTCGTTCGACGAATTCCTAGCGTGATCACTCGCGTCGTATCGACGCGCTAAGTCGTTCGTACTATTTTCTCAAAACCCAAGTCAATCTTTCGTATACGCCTAAGCGTTTGTTCGATAGCGTTCCTATCGATACACATTGTAAGTGCATCTCCGTTCCCGACCGGACGATACTTAATATCGCTCACAACTCGATTGCACCAAAGGTCAAGGTGCGCAATACGCGACGCAACTTTAGCCAAAAGGCCGTGGGCATGGCTATCTCGTGCGGACTATATTCGAGTTTGCACGCTCAATTGCTAGGGTCAACGCATGACTAGTTAGGCACGCACGCGACATGTTAATTTAGCATGTGTTCTATATCGAGTCAAGTTTAACATCGTTCGGCACAAAGGCCTACCAATGAGTTCGGCAATGGCCTATCGATGCGTTCGAGTGAACGCATATACGAGCTTTTGAAAATATTTAGACTTATTGTATGGACATGCCGAGGGACATTCGAGAGAGAGCGCGCACTTCTTTTTCAACGACGAGCTTTCAAAACTGAGAATTTCAACGTGAAGTCCAAGGACGTAAAGCTGTGCTCTGATACCATTATGTCACGCCCCGCTCCCGTAGGAGCGATCGTCCTCGCTAAGGCGTGATGCCGCACGAGCCTAGATTGCGCTCGTGCAAGGCAGTTCCATAACGGCCGATTACATCGGCGGCGACGGGGTCGTCGCATAGAAGTTCCAAGCAGAAACATTGAATACATTGCAGCAAATTTAAAGAAGAACACATGAACACAAGTCATTCAAAAGAAGCCCTTTTATTGATATTGAACACAAGATTACGTTGGTGGGCGCAAGGCCAAATTACAAGTCTCTCGTGCTCACTTTTCTCTCATTTACAAGTCACTCTGCTCTCTCTCACCTCTCGATACAATACTTGAATCCTACGGAAGCTTCGGAAGGCGATGTCCATACATTATATCCTGTATAAGTCTTCAGATCACGCGGCCACACGCTTCGACTCGCCAAGGAACTCCGTGCCTCGACGCATCCAAGCGAGCTCCACGCCACGAGCTTCTACCTGTGCCTGTACATGAAACACTGTATGGGTGTCAGTACCACTGTACTGGTGGAGTGAGCTTTTCGCCCACCCATACATAACCGACACGTTTCATTTACTTTGTGCAGCTAAAACCCTTTCAATTGTCTTCTAGTCTTGCCTTAGGATGCCTTTTAAACAAGACGTCTCGGTCTACACTTAGCGCAACGACAAGGTCGTGCAACGACGGGGTCGTGCTATAACGCCACGTGTATTACGATCGGGCAGTGCCTCATCGCCTAGGTACTTGACCAACTTCACTCGGGACGGCAGGGTCGTGCCACATTCTATTTCAACTTAGACATATTCGATGGTGCTACGCCGAGGAGCAACTTACGCGACTCGGCCGTGCCAAGACCTTTACTTAAACTTTAGCGCCCTAGACCATTCCCGTGCCAACGATTCAAGTGCCAAGGACGGCAATGGGATGACTCGTCAGGCCGTGCCTCTAGACCTTTCTTAGACTTGTCTGTGCTTCAAGATGAGGCCGCGCCTCGCTAGTTATCAAGACTTATCGTGCTAACCGCCTTGCGGCCTTCCTGTTAGACCCATTTGCTAACTTAGACAAGACTTGTGAACCATAGCAACACTTTCATGGACATCCCGACGCCATCTATCTGCCAAGCACGGTGCCTATGCTGCAGCCCATCTTAGGCCCAGACATTGTATTCCCGACTAACAAGCTCTCAAGTTCTAGACTCAATCCAAAGGCATACACGCGGTTGCCGCTATTGCCGACACATCTACATGAGTGGTCACTAGCAATTTCAAGCTATCTTGGACTGGCTCGGCGGGGGTATCGGTCCGCCCTTCTAAGGGTATCTAGCCCCGGAAGCGCCGATACTCCCATGCGATTATCCGCATGCAGGTTGAGCCACACTCGCTTCCCTCCGGGACGAATGATTCCGGCGCCCCGGTAATCATTCGAGAAGACTACACCTTGTCGACAAGTTGTCCTGACCATGCAAGTCTAAACTCGATCTACCAGTCTTTCCTTAACATGAACATGCTTTCCTTCTTTCTATCAACTTACGAGACTCCCAAGCCGGAGGACCGATCTCGTGTGCGGACATATCAAGACTTAGCGAGACTTCCAAGCCGCGGGACCGATCTCGGCGACAACAAGTCGCGTGGACTTCCTTTGTTCGTGGCAAGCTTTTCACTAAACCGACCGTAACTCATGTCTTAGACAGGCCTGGTTCTCTAGGCGACGCTAACGCTCAAGTCATATACTTTACACGACGAGCCTTGTTCTCAAGGGACTACGCGCTTGACAACCGCAGATAGAGCGGGACAGTGCTAGTAATGGCTTCGATAGCCCAGCACAACTCTTATCTAACTTATTCGGCAATGACTGACGAGCAAAGGCTACGCCGAGCTACGCGTCTAGGGGACGTGCTAGGCACGGGGTCGACTTGAATACCAACTGCTGGGTGCCTAGACTTAAGCCAACAGCCGTGCAAGACGACTTAACTTGCGGTACTGCGAAGGCTATGCCAAGCCTGCGGACAAGACCGTGCATGCTTTGTTAAGCATTCATGGGGGCGACGCCTATGACTTAGGCAAATTCGAGTGTCGGGACGAATCGACGGGACCAACGGACATGCGAAGGCTATGCCAAGCCTTGCACAACGGGACCGTGCCTGCTTTAGCAAGTATTTACGTAGGCGACGCCTAAGCTTAGGCTATTTCAAGTGTTGGGACAAAACGACGGGACAGTGCATGCTATATCGAACATTCAAGCAGGCGACGCCTATGACTTAGGCTTATTCGAGTGTCGGGCAACTTAGCAACTTAGGCCAACTTTCTCTCCCAGCCACGGATCGAAGGATCGTGTGTCATTTGAAAGCACGCTGAGCCGACTTCTATAAAGACCGTGGGACCATTTTCCATGTTCTAAGACATTCCGACCCGACGGGATTATTCCCTTAGCTATGTTGGTACGTAGCTTTTAGATTAGCCTACCAGTGCAAGTTGAAAACATTGCGAGTTATTAAGTGAAGGCTAAGAAGCAAGTTCACCGAAACTCCCCCACCTGTGCGGGAGTCGCCTCGGACGAGCGAGCCTTCGAGCCGCCATTGCAAGGCTAAGTTTCGACGCCGTTGGCGTTTCGATTTTTCCGATTGACTTTGCGGGACGGGGCACTACAGAAACCGAGGCACGTAGACCGATACGGGCACGCAAATCGAACATGCACGAATATCGAGACATGCACGAGAATCAGATGACTCGGGATCAGATGAACAGGAGACAACATGCACGTAAATCGAGACGCGCACGTAGATCGAGGAAATCGCAAATATCAAGATAGCGCACGAATCACGCGACCACGCAAATCGAGACTACACGCAAATCGAGATGGCACAAGGACCGATGCGGCACGCAAATCGGAGCGAGCATGCAATCAATATGCACGCAAATCGAGGCGGTGCAGAGTCCAAGGAGAAAAATCGATACGGTACGCAAATCGGTGCATGCACGTAAATCGGGCGGCACGGGTCACATGGAAGGACAAAGGCCGAGGCACAAAAACCGAGTCGGTGCATAAATCGAGATGGCACGGTACCCAAGGCAGCGCGGGGCACGAGGCGTCCCGCTGCCCAAGGCAGCACGTAGACCGAGGTACGTTCAAAACGAGGCGACACGTGCACCGAGGGCACACGACCCGAAAACACAAGGAACGAGGAAGCGCACCAATCGAGGGTGCGCTGTCCGAGGTGACACGCTGCACAAGACAGCGCACTGCTCGAGGCAGCACGCTGCCCGAGGTGCACCGATCGAGGGGCTCGCTCCCGGAGCTCACAGCCCGAGGAGAGGAGAGAGGAGGGTGGCGGAGCGCACCAGAGGGACTCGGCCAGGTCGGGTCGGGGGCTCCCGGCGGCAGAGGAGAAGACATAGAAGGAGAGACGAGGGCGGTGGAGCTCGTCGTGGCGACGGCGGTGCCGGTGGCGGCCATGGGGGCTCGGCCAGGCGAGGAGAAGGAAAGAGGGGAAGTGGTGGTAGCGCTGAATGACGATGATGGTGGCGGCGCTGGTCGCAGAGGAGGGGGCCGCACTGGAGGGTGGTGGCGGGTGGCGGTCGCAGCCATGGAGACGGTGGATGGACGCGATGGTGGTGAGGGAGGCGACGACGACGATGGGTGGTCGCCATGGCGGTGGTGGCTGAAGTGGTGGCGACGACTGCAGTAGTGAGATGGTGGCGGTCGATGGTGGGGAGCGTGGGAGATGGGCGGCCGAGGTCGGGGAGAGGCCGAGCGCTAGAGGGAGAGAGAAGAGTGAGGGGGAGCTCGAGTGGGGGGGGCTGTGCCGAGTGAGCGGAGGAGAGAGAGAAAGGTGAGGGAGACTGGAGGGGGCGGCTGAGAGAGTGGAGAGAGAGGGTTTGGGTTAGGGTTTTCTTTTGGGGAAGGAATAGGAGTAATAATATAATAATAATAATATAATAATAATAATATAATAATAATACTATAATAATAATAACATGACAATAACAATAGGAGTAATTATAACAATGGAACTAAACACCAACTCCAAATAATACAAACGTAAATTAATACGTAATGATAACCAAGAGTCCAGACCCTACGACGAAGACAAATCCAAATCCAAAATTTAAATAAAATTTTAAACCAATACAAAATTTGAAAAAACACCCAAATACGAACTACGGTCATATACCTATTTCAAAAATAGGGATCTGACATAAATTTTAACCCAAAAAGTTAATTATCCAGTTTTGTCCATGTTAATTTAATGTCAATGTTTATATTATATTATTTAATGTAATTTAATGTCAATGTTAATGTTAATTAATATTAATATTGTCAATGTTAACGTTAATATTAATAATAACATTATTCTATATAATAAACGTTAATGTCAGCTGCCACATCAATATGCCACGTCAGCTGTCACGTAGGGAGGGACGGTTTGAAGGGACTAATAGCATTATTCTATATAATAAACTAGTAATGCCCGTTTTTTGTATGTATAATCTATTCTATTATATAAATTTTGGTGGTAAAATTTTTTAATTTCTAAAATCCTTGAGTATTTATAAATAATGTTATTATGTCACTTGCGTTATGTTTAAGAGTCAAATCAATAAAGTTCGCATGCAAGTTTCTTTTTTTCATACAACTCTTCATGTTCCAATGGTAATACATTTTTCTGTCCATACCATTTTCCTAAGGTTATTATTCTCAATAGAAAAAATTATACTTCGAATCTCTTGGCATTGTAAAAGATAGCACACACACAGAATAGTCACCAAAAATGATGGAAAGACGACAACTGACCTTATGATATTCAAATTAAAATACGTGCAAAGCAGGTACATGTAGACTAGTATGTATAATAAGAATTGTATCCAATTACATCAAATTTCTTTTAACTCATGTGGTTAAGGTGGGAGTATTCTTCTTGTTTAATTGAGTTTGATTTTCCATGTTGAATATATATAACAATTTAAATTTTTCTAACAAATTTTTACATAATTTACTTTTTTTAAAATAATAGATCATGATATAATTACGACTTAGACAACTCACTTTTTGAGCCGTTTTGAAGCCTCGTTATATAGCGGAAGATAAGAAAGTTAGCTTCATGTAAAAAACAAAAACTTTCTAATCTGTTTTATATAATTTTACTAATTAAAATTCTCCACTGAATTTAGGATTATTTTCAAGTTGATACTTTCAGTTATTTTAAAAAATTCAAGTTTATATTATAAACTTTAATATTATACAAATCACTATCCTCAACAATTGATTATTCAAGTCGATATCCTTCGTCACTTAGTGCTTAGTTTTGTCATTCTAACAAACAAAGTGAATTTTTTAGGACCAAATATTATGATCCTCTTCTTCTCATGATAGTCATGAGACGAAGTCCTCATTTCTTCTTCCTCCTCTCCACATTCTTCTTATCCAATCCAAGTAAACTCTAACCCTAACTTATTTCCTTCAATCATTCTTCTTCAACCACACATCTATTTTCATGCTTCAAAT
>JANAVB010010898.1:0-27500 GCA_029216955.1 Iris pallida
ATCTGACTTGTGATCTTTGCTAAGGCCAAGTCAATTTTTCTTTTCTGATCTTTGTTTCCTTTCTGAGATGTAGCTTTTGTTTTTCTTCTATTCCAATGCTGATGTAATCTTTGTTGGATGAAGAAATAAAGGAACTCTTGCTTTATTCATTTCTTGTGATGAACTAAAATTTGTAGACTTATCACCCTTGGAGTACCTTGGTTTAGGTACGGATGATAAGTTGAGAGAGAGCCAACATATTTACTCAGAGGTAATGTGGACATGGTAAATATGGGCTAAAATGGTAGAGTTTTTCTACTCAGAGGTAATATGGACGTGGTAGGAGTGGACTCTATGGGTATTTATAGAACAACTCAGAGATAATATGGACGTGGATGTTCTATAATGCAACAACACATGGATTGTTTGTACGAAATGTTTATTCAGAGGTGATGTGGACGTGGTAAACATTGCCTTAAGCATAATCTTACATGGTGCAGGATCCTGCTTGATGAGGTGTAGAGAGGCAACTCAGAGGTGATATGGACATGGTTGTCCCTCTACTGGGAATAGAATGCAATGAAATAACTGGGTTCCAGAAGCATATGATTTGTCAAAGAAGGGGTATGAACTTGGTTTGGTTAAGTTCACCAGTCCTCTCTCTGGGGAGAGGCAGTACATTCTTGACGGAGGTCAAGAATAGTAGTTTTTCAGAAACTTGCCATTGATGGGCATCATGAACAAGTCCCTATTAGCTTGAGTGAGAAGATAAGCACCGTTTGAGTATACCGTCTCTATGATGAAGGGTCCTTCCCATTTGGGTTCGAACTTTTCTGGTATTTTATGAGTCATCACCATTGGTCTCCTGACTGTCAGAACCAGAACCAGGTCACCCATTTTATAGCCAGAACCAGGTCACCCATTTTATAGCCAGAACCAGGTCACCCACTTGGAAAGTCCTCTGTCGGACTCTTTTGTTGAAAGCCTGTGATATGCGGGCTTGATAAAGTTCGATGCGTTGTTGAGCCAAGGGGCATTTTTCGTCCAGCACCTCCAACTCTTGCAAACAGCGACATTGATTGTCTTCTCCCGTCAATTGGTTTGTGATTGCCACCAGTAGAGAGGGTATTTGGATCTCCAGCGGTAGCACTGCTTCACTTCCGTAAACCAGGGAGAATGGTGTGTTGCCCGTCGGGGTCTGTACCGTTGTACGATAGACCCAAAGGCATTCGCCGAGCTTCTTGTCCCAGTCGTGCTTGTTGGATGACATGACCTTTTTGAGTAGCTTGACGATGGTCTAATTAAAAGCTTCGGCCAATCCATTCGTTGCCGAATTGTAAGCGGTTGATGCCACGTTCTGAATACGGTTCTTGTCATAGAACCTACTGAACGCATGGCTGATGAATTATGGGCTATTGTCGTAGATAATCCTTCGAGGTAACCCAAAACGGTAGATGACGTGATGCTTGATGAAGCTGATCACTTTCGAGCTTTTCTCCTCTGTGAGAGGTACTGCTTCCATCCTTCTAGAGAAATAGTCGGTGATTGCCAGGATAAAGCGGTGTCTCCCTAACGAAGGAGGAGTAATAGGCCCCACTATATCCATGCCATATGCTTCAAATGTCCAAGAGGCAACCGTCGGGTATAGAGGCTCTGACGGTCTATGGATGAAGTCGGCGTAAAGCTGACAAGCATGACACTTCTTTGTATACTTGATAGCGTCGACCATCATGGTGGGCCAGTAATATCACATACGTCGGAGTCGGTCCTATAGCTTAGGACCTGGTTGATGAGCTCCGCACGTTCCGTCATTTGCTTCTCGAAGAGCTTCGGCGGCTTCTTCGTTAGATAGACATCGGAGGAAAAGTCCATCGTAGGAGTGCCGGTACAACATTTTGGAGGCTGTATCGTAATAGAACTGGAGGGAGCGCCATCTGACTGAGACAGCCTCCTTCGAGTCTTCCGGAAGGATTCCGTAGACAGCAAAGTCGATGAATGGGAACCTCCAGTCTCTGACGTTGATGCCAGGGTCTGCGGCCATGGCATGAGTTGTCCGCATGCACAGATTATTTTTATTTTTGGGGCAAGCCAAGTCCCGACCCGTCACCGTAACAAAGTGTTGAGTCCCGACGGGTGCAGCCAATGAGGTTGTGAGGCCGGCCAGAGCATCAGCTTCCAAGTTTTACAGCCGAGGCACATGCTCTATGAAGAATTCTGCGAAGGTTGAGATGATGTCCAACGCTGCTTTGTGATAGGGGATGAGGTCTTCATGGCAGACCTCATAATGTCCTCGAACTTGATTGACGACAAGCTTTGTGTCGCCGTAAGGGTCAAGGTAGTCTACCCCCAGCTGTCTTACTAATTGAAGTCCCATGATGAGGGCGTTGTACTTCACAACATTGTTGGAGCGCGGCTTTGAAAGAGAATAGGTGTGCTGGATGACCAGTTTGTCAGGAGAGATTAAGACCACCCCTACTTCTATGATAATTTAGCCTTTGGGGCCTGTTCTGGAAGCACCGTCAAAGATCATCTGCCAGACTGGGCTTTCTCCGGTAATGTTTGCTTCTTGTACCTCATCGGGAATATCTTCGTAGAGCCTGGACGATTCCAGGATTGGTGCGCGGCTAGGAAGTCGGCCAATGCTTAGCCCTTGACAGCCTTTAATGGTACAAATACCATGTCATTTGGTGTCAATAATATCGCCCACGTAGCCAACCGAGAGTTTAGAGCTCCCGGTTTTGTCATGAGAATTCTGAGTGGATTGACTCGGGAGACGACATGGATTGTTTGTCCCGAGACATAGTGGTGAGTCTTCTGGATGGCGAACACCAAGGCTAGACACTCTTTTTCCATGGGGTTGTACCGGTGTTCAGCCCCAACCATCATCCTACTAAGGTAGTAGATGGCCTGCTCATGGCCTACTTCGTTGTTCTGGGCCAACAAAGCGCTAAGGGAATGGTCCATTGCACGGACATAAAGCAAGAATGAAGAAGGCTTCAATCCTCTGAAGGGATCGACATTAGCAAACTCTGTTCGGATGATGCTGCTGGTGGACACGTATTTCATACATTGATGGAGAGTGGATGGCACCACCTGTTTCACTTAACAAAATGCCTAAAATTGGCTTTTGAAAGAAAACGAGAAAAAGTACAGAAGTACAAATTGTTCTGGGAAGTATTGCTATGGAAGTCTGATCTGAGAGCGATCACTTTGTTCTTTCGACCATATGATGATGATGAAGAAAACTGCTTGAAGAAGACGAACAATCGGAAGAACTAAGTCACCGGAAAGGTATCGAGCAACGACACTGATGGCACAGTCGAATGCTTTCTTGCTTTGCTTCACCCTGTTCTTGAGAAAAAGTTGAAGAAATGCTTCTGGGAATATCACTCTGAAAGTATAAGTTTTCTCAGAATCTCCTCTCTTGTCTCTATATTGATCTCTTGATCCTGTCTGTGTTGAAAATAAGTCTATTTATAGACTAGACCCTTTGTGCGTAAAAAGCAACAAAAACGGGTCTCTACGCGAGTAACTATCACCCACGATGTAAAATCATCCTCTACGCATGTTGATAGGTATCCCATGTAGAGTTTTGATCTCTACGCATAGTGACACGTGTCCCACTACTTCAACAAAATGGGGAAAGCACGTACACACGTTCCTCGATAAGTGTGGCATGAAAGCCACGTAAGCAAACCACGTTCTCATGTAGTCAGGAAAGCTCGGGCGTAAAAATGACCCAAAACATACTCCCTGCGTAAAGTAGCAGACTGGGCGTAAAAATAGCCCAAAATAAACTTCCAGCGTAAAGTGGCTAAAAATAACCTTGAGCGTAAAATTAGCTCAAATAAACTTTACGCACACAATAGCCTTGAGCGTAAAAGCTCGAAATAGCTATCGTGCGTAAAAGAAGCAGTTTATTGAGCGTAAAGTAGCCCATCTGCACACTAAATGACAAGCGTTAGATTTGGTGAAAAGACCTCCTCGGCCTCTGTGTACAGCTGTCAAAAAATTATTCTGTCAGATCAAAGCACTCGCATTAAATGCGACCTGATAGTCTGTCGTCCACGCGTAAAAGTGGAGGATAACTCTCGCGTAAAAACTTCTCGCGTAGAGAATAGCTTGCGTAGAGAATAGCTCACGTAGAGTCTGAGTTTGACTCAGTTTAAATTGCGTAAAGTTCTCAACTTCTTTGACTTGGTCTTTTGAAGTACTTTTTTACGCTCCTATAAGACCCCTTCAAAGTTTTCAAATTATTTTCAAAATATGAAATACTTTGAGCAGAAGCGTAAAATTCAGGATTTTAACAGTCAGCGTAGAATTCGGGATATCCAACGGTCATCCGCGTAAAAGTCGGGATATCCAACAGTCAGCGTAGAATTCGGGAATTTGAACCGATTCAAAATTCTCTATAAATAGAGCTATTCGAATAGAGATAAAACTTTACTTGTCTTTCGTAATCCCGATATCTCTTTACTCTTCTTCCTCCTTCATACTCTCGCTTCGATCCGATGGCCCCCAAGAAGTCCCTGCCGACAGCAAGGGCAAGAAGCCCGTCGCCGATTCATCGTCGGCCAACCGTGCGAAAACCCCCGTCCCATCATCAACGACGCCCCAACAGAGCAACCCCGCCGTGGTTCCGACAATGAAGAGTAAAGAACTGAACTTCGGCCGCGTGTTCGTCGGAGAAGAAAACCCGAGTTTTTCACTTCACGCCCACGTTATGCGTGTCAGCGTAGAAACTGAAATAATCAAATACGCCCACGTTATACGTGTTAGCGTAAAATTAAGAACATACGCCTACGTTTATACGTGCCAGTGCAAAATTAAGAAAAATATACCCACGTTTATACGTGCCAGCGTAAAATTTAAAATACGCTCACATCAACATGTGCCAGCGTAAAATTTAAAATATGCTCATGTCAACACATGCCAGCGTAAAATTCAAATTACGCTCACGTCTATACGTGTCAGCATAAAATCTAAAATACGCTCATGTCAACACATGCCAGCGTAAAATTCAAAATACGCTCATGTCAACACATGCCAGCGTAAAATTTAAATTACGCTCATATCAACATGTGCCAGCGTAAAATTTAACCAGTAAAAGACTTTGCGTAAAAAACACAGAACTTGTACACTTTAAAAGTTTTTATCAACTTTAATAAGCGTAAAGTTTGTATAGTCAGAGTCTTTAATCTTTATGCGTAAAACTCAGACCAAATTATCTGCGTAAAATTTTTAAATTAGATTTTCAGTAACTTGATTTTTCTTTTTCTTTTGGCAGTGGATTTACAAATTCACCCACTTGCAGAAGTGTTTGGCTCATCAGCTGGTATGGTGGGCTCAAATTATTTAGAGAACCTATCCCATGTGGAGTTTCTCCAGTCGAATCCGGAATATCATGCAGAGAGAGCATAGCTTATAGCTGCTCAAGAGGACAGAATGCTGTTGTCCATGATAAATGGGGAAGTGTTGACATTGCTGGATGGCCAACAATTTGCAAAGCCAGCTTTCTTATTCGGGGATGCGATAGACTTCAAATCACAAACACACCCCAAGAAGGAGGCTTGGGTGTTCAAATTTGGAGATAGAGCAATGTACCTCCCTGACATGGATAGATATTATCCATTGTCTGCATTTATCCACGCCACCCATCCCGGAAAGATGCTATGGAACCTGACTTCCAGCAGTCATTGTAGGCCAGGAAAGATCATTTTCAAGAAAGAGAAAGACCCGCTGACATGGGCTACCACACCAGTACTCCCAATGGTGGTGTTGTCCCCTTCTCCGGTCTCTTACTAGGATTTACTCCGAGTGAGGATTCTGCTCTGATTCAGCCAGTGCAGACACAAATGTTCATTAATAAGTTCATAAGGGCTGCAGTATTCTATCCCCAGGCAAACCTTAGGCTACCGGGATGGTTGACTCCATTTAACCAGAACTGGATTCAGATTAGTGTTTGGATCATGAAGAACTTCAAGACAGACTTGGAAGCCATCGGTCTGTATGAAGCGGTAGCCTCCACTAGTCAGGGTATACCACCGAACAGTAATTTGTTCATGGCTCTGATGGAGATATATATCAGTTCAACAAGAATTTTTGCGACCCCAAAAGGTAAAATGGGTCTCTCACTCCACGAGATGCAATTCATCTCGAAGCTGCCGATGGAGAAAGCCCCATATGAAGAGTATGTTCCCTCCAACCGGGAACTAGCAGAAATCAAGGAGAAAAATCCTTAATTAGTTGAGGTATATGAAGAGTTGTTGTGCCATTACATGATTTGTACTACCATGCATGAAAGCGGATCTCATCTAGCGTACATCAACAAGTGGACAACATATCTCTTTTACCATAAGATATCCAAAGATGATAAAGAAAGATTTCAGGAGAACAAGGCTCCAACCATCAACACTGGTTCAACAATCCCTGCTGATAAAATACGGGATATGATGGTTGGCTACAAATTTTTGGACAAATATTTGTCCACCAAGACTGGGGAGTTCCCTGCAGGAACCGGAGCCTTGAGTTTCCTCAGATATGGCAGTCAGAAGATATCCAAGAAAGCCTTGCTGGCAGGCTTTCTTTCTCTGTGGTTGAGGAGATGGGTTGTACCGGGGACCGGTACAGTTGATAGAATCCACCGAAACGTGCTATGGCCAGCAGTACGTTTGGTGTTTAAAATCAGAATCAACCTGCTATCGGCAATGGCGTGCCGAATAAACGCAGGTCTGAGGACTTTTGGTGAAGAGCTAATCAACAATGCTCCTCACCGGAACGTATTTCCTAGGGTAGAAATGCCATACACTTACATGATGGGCTGGCTGTTGCATCACAACTGCAATTTGTTGCCACCAGGCCCTGGAGATGATGTGGAGGTCTTCCTCCAGAAGTTCAGCAAAGCTACATGGACTACCACGACAGTGGCAGATACCAGAGCAGTATTGAATTATTTTTACGGTTGAAACTTTTTCTGTACCCGGCTACCAGTTCCAGCCGACTGCTTCGACGTACAATTTGAAGATGAAGTTGAAGGAAGAACATTATTGTCAGCGCTAGTTTTCAGATGGCCACAGTACATCAGACCCTCCCATCTGATGTACAGAAATGAAGACAGCTGTGCATTCGAACCATATTTACCAAGTCGGTTCGCTCGCCAGTTTGGATATGACCAACTTCATGTTGGTAATCCCTCCACCAGTTTTCGTCATTATGGGAAGCTGATTGATGGTGCAAGAGGCTGGAGATATTTTAGCACTGCCTGTACCGATGCCAAATTTAGAATATCGACTGCTACAAGCACCACCGAGCTACGTATACTTCATACGTATGCTCGCTTTTATGCTTCTATCCGCTCATTCGCCCATGGCTACAACCTGAGAGGTAGTCTAAGATGGCCCAAGGAAGGGAATGTTGAAGAGCCAGTCAGGGTACCATCAGACATACCCGACGATGCTGCCGTCCCAGATGCGTATCTGGAAGTAATCCCAACGGGAATGTGGGAAAAAGCTGTGGAACCTATCATTATTGGCAAGAGTCGAAAACGGAAACAAGGTGCAGCTGTTACTCTTCTAAAGAAGACCCCAGAAAAGAAGAAGTAGGTTACCACCAAAGGACCTTCTAGATCAAGAGCTGCTACACCAGAGAGTGACACTCAGGTTGATGAGCCGCAACATGTTGCATCTTCTTCAGTTCACCCTGGAGAAGGATCTTCAGCATCTCAACCAGAAGCATCAACAGAAGCTGCGGTAGTCCTATCTCCAGGACGCCTCAGCTCGTCGCTTCACCTATCTTTGCCACCAAAGGCACAAGTTGTTGAGGATGTCGCTCCAGTACATACTGTTGATTCAGAGCTCATCCCATCGGATGAACCAGCTATTAATTTTGACGATGAGGACTGGGATGGGGATTATGACGCGTACTTGGCACGTCTTACACCTACTCTAGGTAAATATAATTTATACAAAATCCATACAAAATTATGATTTTTGTAAATTAACTTATTTTGTTTAATTTTTTGTAGGTGTCATCATTGCATCCAAGCTTGTGGCTCCTCCTCCTCCTCAAGAAGATATTTATAAGAAAAACGCGGAGTCTGAGGAAGAGGATTCTTCTTCAGAAGAAGAAGATGCTCAAGAAGAATGTCCTCCATCTATGGAGATACAACAAAAGCCAGAAGTGCAGGCTCAGCCAGAATTGTCCCCTCCTGCTGAGGACAAGGATAAAGAACAAACTGCAGTAGAACCTACTATAGATGATGAAGAGGCTACTGAGGAAGAATTAGATTTCAACGAAGAATCAGTTGTAGAAGAACTTACTACAACTGAAATACTTGAAGATCCTGCAGAACCAGTAGCTGAAGAAGGTGATGAAGGCATAGTCAAATCATCAACTGAAGCTGGGAACATTGTAATAGCATCCTCTACTATTGTTACTGATCCAGTACAAGTTTCTGAAGAGACAATGCCTGAACCGGAGTCAGCTGCCATAACTATCATTCCACCCGCACCAATCACCGCCACCGAAACTCAAGTAGTTTCGGCTCCAGAAACGGCTGGAGTAACGAATGTTAAAGATATTATCCCTGAAGCTCCTGGGAATCAGTTGGCCATAGTAGCAACGACAACAACGGCTTCATCTCAGTCTGCCACTAAGGCAACAACATCTGCTCCTAGTCTTCAGAGAAGAGATCTGGTAGACATCGCCGCAACGTCGAACTCAAGTGCAGAAATGAATCTCTTAGTTGAGATTCATACTAAGACTTTTTACAAGACTCTGACAGCTTTGATCAAGATGGTCCTGAATAAGGGCCTCAATTATGAAAGCTTGAAGGCGTCTATTTCTCTTACTATCAGAAATGTCGCCATGTTCAATGATACAGCGAGAGCAGCGGCATTGGAGAAAGTCGTGGAGGGACTTGAACAGCCAATCAAAGAATATCTAAAGCTGTCAAGTGAAACCACTGAAAGTCTCATCCAAGAGGAGTATGATGCTCTATCGGCTGAATACCTTGCTCGGGAGATGACTTTTAATGAGGCCCTCCATGAGTACAGAATCAAGGTGGCCAAAGAAAAGGCATTTTTGGCTGGAGTGTAGCCTCAGCTGGATATCCAGAGAGAAGCCTATGAAACCTCGAATTTGAGAATTTATCAACAAAATGATAAAATTCGAGAAGTTGAGGCTGAGTTGGCTCGCTTGAAGGCGGAGAGGGATCAGCTGATCATAGCTCGAGACCAGCAGCTTGCACAGAGCTCGATTTTGGAAGAACAAGTCTTTGGAGCTGAGTCTACCATCAAAACCCTTGACGAAGCCAAGGATAAGATGATAGTCACTTTTGCTGGACTTTCTCATATCTGTACTCCCGAAAATCGACGCTCCTTAGCTACTAAGAATGTATTGAGCTCTCGTGAAAAGCGTCTAGCAGAGCTGCAGAAAGTGCTAAAAGACTTATCTGCTCCGCCTTAGGCAAATAAAGAGCTTTTGTAATCTTTCATTTTTTTTATTCTATAATATTTACAAGAAATGGATAAAATATTTATTTTATGATCCTACCATTTGAATTTAAACAATAGGTCTGAGATAGAAAATACTTATCAGAGGTAATATGGACATGACAAGTTTTCTAAACTCAATAAATTATATCTATCCAGAGGTAATGTGGACATGATAGATAATGAATCCTTTTTTTCTGTTTAGAGTATACGACACTATCAGAGGTAATATGAACATGACAGATCGTAACAACTCAAAGAAAAATAGATTAATATATATTCAGAGGCCAAATAGACATGATAGATAGGAAAAGAAGTAGATTTAATATTTATTCAGAGGTCATGAGAACATGATAAATAATAAATCTTTATTTTTAATCAGATAGTAAGACAGAAGATCAAAATTCTCTTCAAAGAGACAAGTAATCAGCTTAACCAAACATTGGTAGCTGAGGAATAAAGAAGACATTCAAACATAATATTTCTTCAAGAATTTGCCATTGATCGGCATCATGAGCAAATCTCTATTAGGTTTGGACAACCTATAGGCACCATTGGAGAATACCGACGCGACTACATAGGGACCTTCCCATTTTGCTTGGAATTTCCCTTTGCTCTTATGAGTCATCACCATCGGACTTCGGACGGCTAGAACTAGCTCACCGACTTTAAATACCCTCTCTTTCACTTTACGATTGAAAGTTCGAGATATATGGGCTTGATATAGCTCAATGTGCTGTTGCGCTTGAAGACGCTTCTCGTCCAATCCTTCAAGTTCTTGGAGTCGTAAGCGATCATCGTTCTCTGTAGTTAGCTCATTAGCAATGGCTATTCTAAGAGATGGAATCTGGATTTCCAGCGGAAGAACAGCCTCACATCCGTAAACCAGTGAGAATGGTGTAAAACCAGTCGGAGTTTGGACTGTCGTTCGGTAAGCCCATAAACATTCTCCAAGTTTCTCATTCCAATCACGTTTATTAGAAGAGACAAACTTTTTGAGAAGTTTAATGATTGTCTTGTTGAAAGCTTCGGCCAAACCATTAGCAGTTGGATTATAAGCCGTAGAAGCCAGATTTTGGATCCGATTCTTTTCACAGAACCGATAAAATGCCTGACTGGCAAATTGTGGTCCATTGTCATAAATTATCCGTCGAGGAATCTCGAAACGATAAATGACATGATGTTAATGAAGCTAACCACATTAGATATTTTTACTTCAGCAAGGGGAACTGCTTACGCCCATTTAGAAAAATAATTGGTTATAGCCAGTATAAACCGATGTCCCTTGACAGAAGGAGGGTTAATCGGACCAATAATATCTATGCCCTAAGCTTCGAAGGGCCAAGAAGCTGCTGTAGGATGTAAGAACTCAGATGGTTGATGAATAAAATTAGCATGAATCTGACACGCTTTACACCGTCTGGCATAATCCACAGCATCTGCTATCATAGATGGCCAATAATATCCCATTCTTCGAATGCGGTCCTATAATTTTGGACCTGGTTAATGAGCACCGCAGACACTATCATGAGCTTCACAAAGTGTTTGCTTATCTTCACTCTCAGAGAGACAATGTAGCAAAAGTCCGTCATATGAACGACGATATAACATATGTAAAGAAGAATCATAATAGAATCGAAATGATCGTCTCTTGATTGATGCAGCTTCTTTTGGATCTTCAGGTAAAATCTCATGAACCGCATAATCAATGAATGGACTTCTCCAATCCCTCTGCTGGGAACTTGATTCTGTAGTATAACTCTGTTCAATATGCAAATTATTCTTGACACAGAATAAGTCTCGATCCAACAAAGTAATAGTGTTTTGTCTTCTAATTAGAACAGCTAAACTAACAAGAGCATTAGCTTCCAAATTTTGAGAACGTGGTACGAATTCGATGAAGAATCCTTCGAATGAAAGGACGAATTTGATTACCACTTGATGATAAGGGATGAGGTCAGGATTTCCGACTTCATATGTCCCTCTGACTTGATTAACAATCAGTTGAGAGTCTCCATAAGCTTACAGGAACTCAATGTCTAAGTCTTTTGCTACTTGGAGACCAATTAGTAGAGCATTATACTCCGCCACATTGTTGGAGCATGGCTCATTAAGAGAATAAGCACGATAAATGACCATTTTGTCAAGAAAGACTAGGACAATGCCTACTCCGGAGACAATATTGCCTTTAGGTCCAACCCACGATGCCCCATCGAAATATAGTTGCCAAATGTCATCCTTCAGAGTCATGTTACAATCCACGACTTCATTTGGAATGTCCTCATATAGTTTCGATGTTTCAGGTATAGGGTGAGCTGCTAAGAAATCAGCTAATGCTTGGCCCTTCACTGATTTATGAGGTACATAGACCATGTCATAAGGAGTAAGCAACATCGCCCAGGTGGCTAACCTGGAGTTAAGAATACTCGGTTTTCTCATCAATACCCGAATAGGATTTATTCTGGAGATGACATGGATAGTCTGTCCTGACACATAATGTCGTGTCTTTTGAACAGCAAAAAGCAAGGCCATACATTCTTTCTCCACAGGAGTATACCTGTGCTCAGCTTCGACCATCATTCGGCTAAGATAATAAATTGCCTGTTCATGACCTTTGTCACTTTTCTGTGCAAGAAGAGCACCAAGTGAATGATCCAAGGCTCGAACATATAGCAAAAATAGTCTCCCTACCACTAGAGGTACCAGAACAGGTAGATTTTTAAGGTATTGCTTGATGTCATTGAAGGCTTTCTGATATGCTTTATCCCAGACAAATGATACACCTTTCTTTAATAGACGGGAGAAAGGTTGACATCTCCCAAAAAGATTGGATATAAATCTCCTGATATAAGCAATGCGACCTTGGAAGCCGTAGAGTTCTTTTAAATTGCGTAGAGGACGTATTTTAAGAATTGCTTTAATTTTATCAGGATCAACATGGATACCTTGCGAAGTAATGACAAATCCCAAAAACTTGCCACTGGAAACCCCTAAGAAAGACTTAGTAGGGTTCATCTTCAGTTGATATTGATGCATCAACTCAAATACTGTCTTCAAGTCTTGAATGTGATCATCTTTTGATCGACTTTTAACACCAATGTCATCCACATAACATTAAACTGTTTTCCATAGATGTTCTTGAAAGATGTTGCCCATAGGCCGTTGATACGTGGCATCGACATTTTTCAGACCAAACGGCATAACCGTATAGCAGTAGACTCCAAGGGGTGTACGAAAAGCAGTATGCTTCTCATCTTCCGGATGCATTTTAATTTGATTGTATCCTGAAAATCCGTCCATGAAAGACATGCGTTCAAAACCACATGCATTGTCTATCATGACATCGGTAATCGGAAGTGGAAATTCGTCCTTTGGACAAGCTGCATTAAGATCCCGAAAATCTATGCAAACTCGAACTTTTCTGTTCTTCTTCATAACAGGAACAATGTTGGCAACCCAGTCTAGGTGTTGTTCTTCACGAATAAAGCCACATGTAATCAGCTTTTTGACTTCTGCTTCGATTGCATCCATCATGTCTGGTCGAAAATGCCGCTGCTGTTGTTTTATAGGCTTGGCATTAGGAAGAATATTGAGTTTATGAGTAGCAACTTTAGGATCTAGACCCGACATATCCTCATAACTCCATGCAAAGATATCAATATATTCTTTAATCAGTTGTATCAACTCTTCCTTTTCATCTTTGGAGAGGTTTTTACTGATGAATATTAGCTTGGACGTAGTTCCGTCTCCAATATCAATCTGGACAATCTCATCCTTTGTAGGTGGCTATCGCTGTTCAAAACAAAGCTCCCACTGAGTGTCCATTTGCTGTGCCCAAGGATCATTCTCAAATGACTCAGATTTACCATCAGTTTGAACCATGTTGATTGAGAATACGCACTCAGATTCATCATAATAGTCTCCTCCAAAATATGAGGAGTGTAAAAAACTGGAAGAACATTCTTTCATATTTTTTTGTACATGTGGGGTGTATCTGATTTGATAAATTGGATTTCTTATGAATCTTAGGATTGTGAAGAACTGGAAGAAAATTCTTCTTGTATATCCTCATTAAACATGTGAGACGGATCGTATCCTAACCCATGCCGTGTTTTCTGGTAAAATGGATCACCGCATAATGGTAACCGTCTATCTTTGCCTTGATTGAGACCTTACATAGTCTTTAAATCATATCCCATATTTTGGATAATCTTAAGAGATTGTTGACTATATTTGTCAATTCAGATTCTTCCTTTATCTTTATCTCTGAGATCATTTGTCTGAGTAACAGGGATGTTTCTAGCCAGGCCAAACACAATTTGGCGCTTGTTTTTCTTATCAGACGGAATCACGAAATAAGATTCTTCATGACGTCTATAAGTTACACAAGCTTGTGATGAAGCGGCTACAGGAAGTAGATAGGGAGAAGATGTTAGGAACCTTTGAGCATAAGGTCCAACATCGACATGAGGAGGAAAGGAATTTTTCTTATGGTCAATGTATAAGGTTTCCTCTGTATTTATGTCATCTTTATATTGATGACTTTGATCATCAGAAGATAAAGTCATTCTTTCAATAAATTTGACAGCCATATACTCCAAAAGGAAATCTTCATTGATATTAGAAAGTACAGAATGATCAATATTTACATCATTTACAATTTGACTGCTACGTTTCGGATTGACCATTAACGGACCGTCATCCGTCTTTTGCGTAGACTTGCCAAGGTTAATGATCAGTGGTGATGCTGGATCATTCGTATAAGAAGTACGTCCCTTGACTTTGATCATGGAGGTTGAACTTGGCTCTTGGCAGGAATACTCACTGATTCCTCAGATGAAGCTCGAGTTCTTCCTTTGACCTTGATCATCAGAGGTTGGTCATTGACAGGTTGGGGTTGGATTCGACCTTTGACTTTAATCTTCAAAGGTTGCTCTTCTGGAGGATCTTCATTGACAGATTGATCTTCAGCAGGTGATCGATCTTCAGCCATATCTGATATCTCCTTCACATGCTCTTATTTGTAGAGTATTGAGTCAGAAAAATAGGCTTCAACACCCTTGAAAGGATTGATATCAGCAAACTCAGTCTTCACAACCCCTTGGAAATCTACGTACTTGAAGCATTGGTAGACAGTTGAAGGCACAATGTTATGCTTATGTATCCACGGTCTTCCGAGAAGGATGTTGTAAGATACATCTGAGTTGATAACATAAAATGTTGCCATAGTTCGAAGATCACCGATTTGAATCTTCAGACGAATCTTCCCCAGTGCTTTACTCTTGTCAGAGTTGAAACCAACTATTGTGGTACTAGTGTAAGTCAAATCACTAGTAGGAATCCTCAAAGGTCTTAGCATACTCTGAAGAATAATGCTAATAGAAGACCCAGGATCAATGTAAATCCTGTCAATTTCAGTAGATTCGATATACCCAGTGTAGCACAAAGTCCTGTCGTGCTTATTATGCTTCAACAGCATATCTTTTTGTGTGAAGTTGATATTGGGAATTGCTTCCATCACACTATGACATTGTGGGCAAGACACTGGTATTTTGTCAGGACTCTTGAGTTGAGCTAAGCATGAGTCTGCTTTTAGCAAAGCTTCACTCAGAGTCTCCCTGCTTTCTTTAGAAAGACGAAGCAGCTCGAAGATAGAGAGTCTAGCCAAAGTATTAGCTAACTGGGCTAGAATATCAAATTTGTAGGGCTTCATCACCGCCCCTTGATTTGAAGCAGATTTCAATAGGACGTCAAAGCGTACTGCTTTTTGTTTTCCTTTCTCAACCACAGATGGTTTAGTAGGAACATGAGATGGTTGAACTGGTAGTGTTTCAATAACATCCTCTGCTTCTTTGGAAGATCCCTCATAATCTTTGTGGTACTCTTTCCCAGATCTCGTACCAGCAAAGGTTTCTTCTTCAGACTCAGGAGAATGAAGTACCATATTGCAGGATTTAGTCTTCTTTCCCTTAGTCTTCTTCTTGTGAGGATCTTTATGAGGAACCTCAAAACCCAATCCGAGAGTGGATTTCTGACTTTGAAGTTATAAAGGAAGTCGTATTCCTTTACCATAATTCAAGCCTTCCGTCTTTTGAAAGTCATAACCCATCTTTTTCATGAGATGGACTAATTTTTGACTGTACATATGAATGGGCAGTGGACTTTTAATAGATGGTTCAAGAGAGGAAGAAGGAATAGAGATCTCTGTAACCACAGGAGAAAGAGGAATAGAAACCTCTGTAGCCACTGGATAAAGAGAAATAGAAACCTCTGTAGCCACATGAGAAGGAGTATTCGGGACAAGAGGAAAAATCCCTATAGAAGATTTTTCATAAGCAGCAAAGACCTGTTGTGCCCTGCATAAGGGGACACTATTCATTGCTAACTATTGCCTATGAGTAAGCTTAAGTTTGAAAGGAGGAGCCAAACTTGGAGGGCATATATTCAAACCCCTCAATCTATCCTCCAAAGGAATGCCATCCTATAAATGATCCAAATCATCATGGTCTGGGGTTAAAACATGAGAAATCATGTTGTAGGTTTTGACTTTTTTACCTTTCTTAGATTTTGAAGTTTTACCTTCATTCTCCATTTCAGGTACTAAATCAGGATGTACCCACATGATTTTACCATTTTTCAGTGTAAGAGGCAAAAGTCCTTCATTTTGCTCTCTGGCAGACAGGATATTCACAATCTTCATCGTCGCCTTTGGAATTGGGATAATTCTATCTGGGACTTGCTGTAGAGGAAAACCTCCAAATTGAAGAGAAATCATGTTGGTTGTAACCGTATGCTCATCGTTGGTTAAAGTGATGGCATTGGCATTTATCAGCTCCTGGATTTTCTTCTTCAAGACATAGCAAGCCTTGGTAGGATGATTTATATATCTGTGATTGATACAATACTTGGGATTGCCGGTCAGATTCACCTCATTAGTTCTTTTCAGCTCTGGAATTTTCCACTCTTTACCAGACATTAGAATATCCCTGGGATATAACTGTCATCGAAAGAGTATTCTTTTTTTGGCTTAGAAGATTTCTGATTATTTGGCATCGTTTTGGGTTTTGAAAGATTAACCACTAGGGTTTTCTTTCCTTCTCCATTACGATTTTGCTAGAATTATTACCAGAAGAGCCTTTCTTTCCTTTGTCCTCTGAGGCAAAGATCATCCCGTATTCACGAGCCAACCTGCCATTGGTCTCGGCTGAAACTGCTGCTATAATGAACGAGACCCAATCTGTGAATTGAGAGCCCGTAAAGACAGCAATAGATGGTCGCAGATTCATTTTGCATGTATCAATCAATGCTGAATCTGGCATACCCGGAGGCATCTTCAAAGTTGCCTGTCGGAAGCGTTCAATGAAAGTTCGGGTATCTTCTTTCTCCTTTTGCTTGATTTCTATTAGGAAGGACATATTTATGTCCATTCCTCTCTCATAGAAATGGGAGAGAAACATTGCTTTAAATTCGTCAAAAGACGAAATACAATTGTCGGGTAGACTGCGATACCAGTCGTAAGCTGAACCCGTCAAACACCCGATAAAAACTCGGGTAAGAAGAGCATCATTCTTCTGCAAATGTACAGTCATAATATCAAAGTAATTGATATATTGACTAGGAGATGCCTTTCCATCAAATAATACCATGGATTGTGGCTTGAACTTTGGAGGAAAGGGCACATCATTCCAATGAGGAGGATAAGGTTGCTTAATCCCTAACCTCTGGAGCTGATCCTTGGGCTTCAGAACTTCAAACTGTGCTTTTAGCTCACGCACTTCTTGAATAGCTTCACTGGTTTGAGGAAGAACATTTGATTGAATAGTTGTTGGATGTACCGTGACCCCTACCGGAGGTGGTACATCTTCTGGAATGATAGGATCTGGAGATGAAGAATTTTGATTGACAGCAGGCTCTTGATTATTCAAAGGTATATCAACCCCTTAACTATCTTGAGTTTGTGCTGCCACCTGCACCGGTGTTACTACTACCGGCTGAGCAGTTTGCTGAGTCATTATTATTTAGTGCATGCTTTGCATCATGGTAAGCATGTCCTTTACTGATTGCTCAACGGCAGGGAGACGTTGTTCTGTATTAGCAGATGATTTCTCCGGTTCATCTCCGATAGCATATGATTCAACCTCCCTTGAAGATACAGAGGGATTGGTATAGAAGTATGAATCAACGCTATCGGTTTTGAACTCCAAAGACTGGGTACCCCCAGCTTCTGAATCAGAAGTCTGCAACTGTCTTTGACTTCTTGATCGAGTATTCTGATATACCCCTTCAAAGGAATCAAGAAGTCGGTTGAACTGTTATTGACCAGGAGTCTGGGACGAGTTGCGTCTTGACGTCGTCCTCTGTTGGTATGAGATGCCATGTTGACTGACGCATATGACAATTCATGTTCTTGGTCATCAACTTGTTGCTGAAGCTCATTATAACTTAATCGGTCAAAAACTGACCGTTTCGAAGCCGAATAGCAACATTTGATTACAATCTGGTGACACTCACAATGATAATTTTCTTGGGGGAATGTTACAGGAGATTGTCTATTTTTACGCTTTTGTACTAGCAACTCGCGTAAATCAGAAGAAGTAGAGGGAGTAGTCTTCTTTATTACATTTGGGGTAGAGAAACGTTTATTCCCTTGTGTATAAAGAAGATTACTCGCTGTATTAGCAGAACCAAACTGTACATTTTTACGCGCTTGGAGTTACGTGCATAAATCCTAAGATTTTGTGCACAAAGGACTCCATCAGCATTACGCGTAATTTGTAGGTTTGGTACCTTGCGTAAAGCAGTGTAAGATGGTTGTTGGTGGAGAACTGAAATTTTACCAACAATGTTTTTACGCTGCATGCGTACAGGTAAATTCTTTTTAGATGCAAAGGCATCATTGTAAACTTTATCTACGCTGTCACAGATAGGAGATTTACCTTTACGCGTAGAGCGCAAAACATGAGTATCTGCCACGTCACAGACGGGAGATTTTCCTTTATGCGTGGAGCATAAATTTTGTGTGTCTATCACGTCACAGATGGGAGACATATTCTTACGCACAGAGCGTAAAGCTTTAGAGTCTACCACGTCATAGACGGGAGACTGGTTTTTACGTACAGAGCGTAAAATTTAATTTTTACGCGCAGAGCGTAAAACTTGATTTTTACGCGCAGAGCGTAAAACTTGAGAGTCTACCACGTCACCGACGGGAGACTGATGTTTACGCTCAGGGCGCATCACTAAAGTAGAGACTACTACGTCACCGACGGGAGTCTTCACAACAGGAGTAGGAAGGATTCCTTTGGCTTCAGAGACAACAGGGAGATCCGAGGATGGTTTGGACTTAGGAATCCAAACTTTTTACACCTTCCGTAATTTCTGAACATTGGAGCAGCGAGTACTACCCCCAGTTTGGAGCATTTCTTCGTAGGCAGTCTGGTCGAAGTGCACAACCAGAGTCTTCTTTGTCGATCTGACCGAGACATCATCATATTGAGCAATTACCTTCTTGTCAGAGGAGAAGGTCGTCCCCAGCAGAGTCGCCATTTTATTTCACTTAACAAAATGCCTAAAAATTGGCTTTTGAAAGAAAACGAGAAAAAGTACAGAAGTACAAATTGTTCTGGGAAGTATTGCTATGGAAGTCTGATCTGAGAGCGATCACTTTGTTCTTTGGACCATATGATGATGATGAAGAAAATTGCTTGAAGAAGACGAACAATCGAAAGAACTAAGTCACCGGAAAGGTATCGATCAACGGCACTGATGGCACAGTCGAATGCTTTCTTGCTTTGCTTCACCCTGTTCTTGAGAAAATGTTAATGAAATGCTTCTGGGAATATCACTCTGAAAGTATAAGTTTTCTCAGAATCTCCTCTCCTGTCTCTATATTGATCTCTTGATCCTGTCTGTGTTGAAAATAAGTCTATTTATAGACTAGACCCTTTGTGTGTAAAAAGCAACAAAAATGGGTCTCTACACGAGTAACTGTCACCCACGATGTAAAATCATCCTCTACGCATGTTGACACGTGTCCCATGTAGAGTTTTGATCTCTATGCATAGTGACACGTGTCCCACTACTTCAACAAAATAGGGAGAGCACGTACACACGTTCCTCGATAAGTGTGGCATGAAAGCCACGTAAGCAAACCATGTTCTCATGTAGTCAGAAAAGCTCGGGCGTAAAAATGACCCAAAACATACTCCCTGCGTAAAGTAGCAGACTGGGCGTAAAAATAGCCCAAAATAAACTACCAGCGTAAAGTGGCTAAAAATAGCCTTGAGCGTAAAATTAGCTCAAATAAACTTTACGCACACAATAGCCTTGAGCGTAAAAGCTCGAAATAGCTATCGTACGTAAAAGAAGTAGTTTATTGAGCGTAAAGTAGCCCATCTGCACACTAAATGACAAGCATTGAATTTGGTGAAAAGATCTCCTCGGCTTCTGTGTACTGCTGTCAGAAAATCATTCTGTCAGATCAAATCACTCGCATTAAATGCGGCCTGACAGTCTGTCGTCCACACGAAAAAGTGGATGATAACTCTCGCGTAAAAACTTCTCGCGTAGAGAATAGCTTGCGTAGAGAATAGCTCGCGTAGAGTCTGAGTTTGACTTAGTTTGAATTACGTAAAGTTCTTAATTTCTTTGACTTGGTATTTTGAAGTACTTTTTTACGCTCCTACACCACCATGTATTCATGTATCTATGACCATCCCAACAGGATGTTGTACTTGACGTCTGCGTCCATAACATAGCAAGTCACCTCGGTCTTGAGATTGCCGATGTGATACTTCAATCGGATCTTCCCCCACCGGCTCACTCTTACTGGCATTGAAGCCACTGATGGTAGTGTAAGATGCTGTCAGGTGATGCATCAGGATCCCCAACGTCTGAAGTAGAGTTCGGGGGATGATGCTGAGAGAAGACCCAGGGTCGATCTGCATTCGATCTACCTTGATGGCACCGACATACCCTGTGTAATGCAGGGATCTGTTGTGCCTGTTGTTCTTGAGCAACATATCCTGTTGAGTGAATGTGATGTTGGGGATGATCAACCCCATATTATGGCAGTACGAACATGTTGTAGGATCGTAGTCAGGCTGTTTGACCTGACTGATGAAAGACTCGGCATCCTTCAGGGCTTCGCAGAGAGCCTCCTAAGTATCTTTAGATAGGCAGAGGAGCTTGAATAGGGAAAGCCGTGCTGGAGTACTGGCCAGTTGTGTCAGTATATCGAAGTTGTAGGGCTTGGCTAACCCCGAAGTGTTGTCTTTTTGAAGAGGCCTGTCGAAGCGGGCCTCCTTCTGCTTTTGTTTATCAGCTGCAGGAGGTTGGGATGAACCTTCTTCTTGGACAACTGTGGTGATGATAGGAGGCATCACTTCGGGCGGAGCCTCCTCTAGTTGGGCGTTCTGCTGTGAATGCGTTTGTATGGGCAGTGCTGCCTCAAGGGAGGAAGTCACCATTCGGCAAGACTTGGTCTTCTTGCCTTTGCTTTTGGAGGTAGAGGGTACCCCCGGTTGAGTCAGCTTTGGAACGAGATCTGGGTGAACCCACATGATCTCTCCCTTGGATGTTGTGAGTGGTGTCAGCCCACCCATGTTGTCGTGGGTTGGTGGAAGGTTGACTACTTCTATTGTCGCCTTTGGGATGGGGACGACGCCATCTTGAGATATGGTAGGCGGTAAGGTGCCGAATTGGAGCGACACCATGTTGGCCGAGACTGTCTTCTCCTCGTAATCGACTGAGATGACGTTCGCATTGATCATGTGCTGTATGTAGTCTTTGATGATGTAGCAGTCTTTAGTTGGATGTCCAATGAACCGATGGTAGTGACAATACCTCGGGTCGCCGACTCTGCCTACTTCGTCAGGACGCTTGAGATCAGGAAACTTGATTTTGTTGCCCTACTTTAGCATCTCGAAGAGCTGTAAGGTATCCTCATCGTGGAAAGAGTAGACCATCTTCGGTCGTAGTGCGGTAGGAGGCCTCTGGGCAGGGCCTTGCGTGCTGTTAGACACATTGACAGTCAATGCCAGCTTCCATTTCGCTTTGCGGGTGTTACTGCTGGTCGCATGCCGTTTCCCTTTGTCGTCGAAGGTGGAAAAGTTAACCCCCAGAAGGCGAGCATTATGTGCCTTCTTTTCAGCAGCTTCGGCTTCAATGATCAATGTGCTCCAATCAGGCGGGGGAGTAGAGTTGAGCCAGAGCTTGATTGCAGGGAGCATGTTCGTGCTGCATGTCCCGATGAGTGCATGTTCCGGCATGCCCGGAGGCAACTTTAGACATGCTTGTCAGAATCGTTCGATGAAGACTCGAACGATGTCATTCTCAGTCTGACGCACTTCTATGAGAGACGACATGGTCATGTCTCTCCCTCCGTCGTAGAATCGATCAAGGAAGAGGCGTGTCAAGTCATCGAAGGATGATACGAAGTTGTCAGGGAGACTGCAGTACCAGTCGTAGGCAGATCCCGTCAAAGCCCCGACAAACATGCTTGTGTGTAAGGCATCTTCTTTTGGGATATGCCCCGTTTGAGACTAAAAGTTGGTCAGGTACCGACGAGAAGAATCCTTCCCATCGTATAGTGTCAGTGTTTGCGGTTTATACTTGGAAGAAAAAGCCACTTTGTTCCATTCGAGGGGGTAAGGTTGCGGGAGTCCCATCTTCTGGCGATCCTCCTGTCGACTTCGGGCCTCAAAACACTCACGCATGTCTTTGACCATCTCGACCAAGTCTTCTGTCAAGCTGGGAGCAGGTGAAGGCGGTACAGCCTGAAGCTGGATATTGGAAGGGGCTGACGCTTGCAGTGTAGTGTGGTGCTCCGCCCTTAAAGATACCTGTTGAGGGGGTATATTGATTCGCCGTTGGCCCCTAGATCGGGGCTGGTGGAGACAGGTGCCTTTGCCAGAGTGGTTTGAATGTCGAACACCGCTTGGGTTAGAATCTACATGGAGGCAGAGAGGGTTTTGAGACTCCCCTCAAGAGTGTCTATGTGCTGCATGATGTCTAGCGCTGGAGCGTCTGATTCTCCTTCATCACCACCCCTGCCATGTATGATGTCATGACATGGGTAGAAGTGGATGGATCGGTCGAGGCTTCGCTTTCGACCTCGCTTCCTGTAGAGGGGCTTCTTCTTTTGAGGCCTCGTGTTGGCTATCCCTAGCAACGTCAGGGTCGATTTGTCGAAGTGCTTCTTCGTCTTCGAGGAGAGGGTTGTCAGAGGCTTGACTACCCCTGGCAATTGCTTCTGCCAAGGCCTTGCTCCTTGCTCGGGTGCGTTTGTACACCCTTGGGTACGGGACCATTGTTTTGCTCTTCCTCAGCTGACTCTTAGATGCAGAGGCTGAGGAGTTGGTGGTTGTCTTTCTCACGGATAAGTGGGAATTGGAGGCAACATGACAGGGAGCGATCTTGGGCTCCGCTTTGTCTTCAATTAGCACTTTCTTTTCGAGGCGACGTCTGATAGGTGTCATAGATTGTAGTCGCTGAAACACGGACTGCCTGTGGTGGAGCCACTGTTTTGCAACAACAGAAGTTGATAGTGACCATAGCACAGGTGTTCCCCGCGAGGGGCACATTGTGCTTATTGGTCAGCTCTCCTGATCTACGTTTATGACTAATCACATTACGCAAATCATGATGGAAGATTTTCACTTTAACACCCCCCATCAGGCGCATAGCAAGGCCAAGCACCGGGGTAGTCATGTGAATGTTGTACCCCCTGATCTGGTTCACACGCATGAGATACGCCCAGATCATTGGTAGAGGAATAACATTTATGGCAACTTGATTCCACTTCATGCGCATCACCCAAGTGGGCACGTGGACTCAACATCGCAGTTGCCCAGTCAGACTTGGTTTGATACGCAGTAGATACGCCCAAGCGGGATAGGGACTTTGAGAGTCGGCCTATTTCTGGCCCAGATGCGCCCGAGTCAACTCTGTACAGCTTACCATCAGCAGCGTACATGATTTTGAACGCATGCTTCTGGTTTGCTGTTGGGGTAGCATATTCGTAGCGTATGGCCTGTGCTGCTTGAGATTTCTTTGTACTAGCCCACGAAGGTGTATAGTACTCGGAATCCAATTGTGCCTCGCTATGACAGCGAGTGAGTCTGTTGAAGACATACGTTCTCTTCTGCGCACCAGAGCTCATACGCTGGAGATTGGTTGTACTTCTGCTCCGTTGGCACATCTTCTTCGGCTGGGAAGAAGACGGTTGGAGAATGCAGTCAACACTATATTTTCCAGATAGATGCACGACACCAGTAGGCGCATCCTTGTTGTTGAGAGCGTCAGCAGGAAGGGCCAGCTGCGGTGGCGCATCTCCTTCAGTGATGGTGCAAGGCGCATCGGCCTTGCGCACCCAGACTGGGCAAGTCTTCTTCGGCTTTGGCAGTCGCTTCGAAGGACTCACACTGCCTTCAGAGATGAACTCCTCATACGCCTGTTGATTGAGGCGCACCACATGTGTTTTGTAGGAGGAGCCGAGTTTGATGTCGTCATATTGTGACACAACTTTCTCGTTGGAGGAGAAAGAGGTCCCCAGCAGAGTCGCTAGCTTGTTTGCCATTAAAACTATTTGAGAATGATGTTTTTAATTACAAACAGAACAGAGTACAATGTAGGACTTAGACGTAGTCCTAGGAGTACACCTTTGTTTTTATTTAGGCACTGTGTCGATAGAGCGAGTGGTAATACGTTCACTCCGTTGACGATCTGATGACGATCTTGAACTCTCTGAAGGTCTGGGTTGCTCTGGATGCCGGAGCATTACGTAGAGAAGTAGACGTTAAGTGTCTCTTCTGGCCTCTGTATGTGGATATAACAGTCTGTCTGTATATATCTCTTTCTCTGTCTGTATGTGTTCGTCTGTCATGAAGGAGTGATCCTTCTATTTATAGATAGTAGGCTGGCTGCTCATACGCGCATATGTCGGATGCGCCTGGACGTACGAACGCCACGTGGCTGATGCTGGCGGGGGCGCATGGACGATGTGCCCCGAGTTGTACTGGAATCTGTTCAAACTGCTTCGTTGGGCTGTGGCTGAGCTAACATGTGGCAATTGCTGAGATTTGGTTGTTGCTGAGATCTTGGATGGTTAGCACCCATTCTTTGAATATAACAAAGTCAAAGGACGTATGGCGTATGCCTGTGGTTCAACGATCTCGGTTTTGGAGAAGATTGATCTATCGGGGTGCGCCTAGGATCGGGCGCATGGAGGCAGCTTAGTCCTATGATTTTTAGGCATCATAGACAAGCCTGGGCGCATGGCTTTTGAGATGCATGCAGAGCTTCGCATCAGGGTACGCCTAGGATCAGGCACAGGGGAGGCGACTTGGTCTCATAACTTTTAGGGGTCATGAGCAAGTCCAGGCGCATGGCTTTTGAGGCGCATGCAGAGCATAGTCTTATATTGCTTGAGATCAGACGTAAGCTGAGGAGGCGTATAACCACTGGGGCGCACGGCTACGAGGCGCATACGAATGATCGATCGGCCACGTGGCAGTTGTTTCCGACCCAAGGTGTAATGATGGTGCTGATATCAGTGGCTCTTCATTTTCTGCAAAGGGCTGTTGATTGGACGGCTCTTGGAATGCGTTATCGCCTTCGTCATTCAGCATTAAATGCTTGATGGTGATCAGTTTGAAGAGGGTGCATCGGTTAGTTCCCCTTTGGATGTATGGGTCTCTGGCCCATTTGGACGCATCCCCGAGGAGCGCATGATGTTGATGGTGCATCATCCAGGTATCGCATCCACTTTGGCCCATCAGTTGAGTTCTTCGAGGTTTTCATTTAGCTAAATACAAGGAGACAGATTCATTTGCTATTAATGCAGATTCATTACATAGAATTTAAAAAGTTGGCCATTTGGCACTCGGGTGTAGGCTGCCAGTGCTTATAAATAGTCGCATGAAGGAAAGCTTTGCTTCCATTCTTTATTTTGACATGAAGATGAACTTGGCCGGAGCTCCACCTTGGCAAACTATCGAACTCAGTTTTTGTAGAAGTCTTGATGACGAGCTCTTTCCGAGGGTGAAGATGCGCTGCCCCAGTCTTTCCGTCGCTCTAAGCTTCCATGATAGTGTCTGTTGCATCCAAATATCGGGATCGTTGAGTCCCGACGCGGGCCGATGGTGCCTGTTGCATCCAAATATCGGGGCGACCGTGCTCCGTCTTTCGTTATGCTTGAAGCTCCACAGGCTGCTGAGTGTGCCTGTTGCTTCCGAAGACCGGGCGTCGTGCCGCGATCTTTGTCAGGCTAGGAGATCTCCTCCTCCTAGTAGACAAGGGCTGATTGGTTCTGATGCGCTTATGCCATAATGACGAGACGATGCGCTTGGATGAGACATCAGAGTGGTGGGCCTGACGGATGATGCGCCTGGCATGGGGCGTATGGCAGTTTATGCTCCTGGCTGTAGCTTTAAGATCCTTTTTTATATAGAAGTTATCCTTTGTAAAGCCTCTTTTTTTAGACATGTAATAGACTTTCATATGAAATAAAAGCCTTCTTTTGATGTCTATACTTTTGTTGTCCTTTGCTGTGCCAAGTACTTTGTTTGAACTCCCTGGTGCATGTTTGAGTCTAGTCGCATAGTATTAAGCGCATAGGAATTCTGGCCTATAGATGCGCCTGAAATTCTATGCTTCTACAAGGCTGATCAGGAATGGGAAGAATCTCTGTATGTCCTCCTGATAATAAATTGGGATTTAAACTTAAATAACTTAAGCTCACTAGCATTGCTAGCTATCCATATACCAACTAGGCTAACTCATTCACAGGACCACTAATTATACTACTATACTCCTTCCAAGCAAAGTATATAAATAAATGTTTTCTATAAAACTATACTGGAGTATTAGTGCTCCATAATCACATAGTTAGCTTGTCCACTAAAAGGAACATTGGTGTTTCTAAAACTGATGCTACCATTTACTTACTAAAAATGTATGGCCTGTTGTCCACAAATAGCCACATTAACTCAACATCCATATTATAGTTTAGTTAGAGTGTCCTCTAACAACTAATATGATATATAGTTAATAGAGTGTCACTAAGCTTAATACTGTACCTAATATTAAGCCTAATAGGCTTTGCTCCAATTAACTTGCTGGCTACCTAAATTAAAGGTAACAGAAGGTTAAGTTCCAACTTATTGACATATCAAAATAAGGTTCAGCTCATTAGGCTTGACCAAAAACCTATAGTCACTGCCAACCCGCCACTGCACAGTTGTAAGCCTAACACAATCTCCTACACAACCATGAGGTTCCAAGTATTGTAGGATTCAAATTTTGAAATACAATTGCTCCAAGAAATCCCACACATAAACTTAGTTCAACAAATCCCAGGGTCCAACCCCTGAACCTGTCGAGTTATACAGACCAACACAAAATAAATGTTTGAACATCCAACGATAACTTGAAAGTTAGAACGGAATTATAAAAAACAACTGAATGAATATACAAATCACTGAAAGATTATACAACTCAAATGAACTCAAAAATAAGAAGAGGAAAATTCTTCATTGCTCCAACTCGAGAGAGTTCTGTATGCGACCCATTAATCGAGCACACACACCAATTTGAAGTGAACGTAGCAGGACACGAACCACACACCAGGACACGATCGACAATGGGACACGGCTACAGGTCTGGCACACGCACACAACAACATCCTGACATGCAACACTTGGACACGCCACACCCAACTCTATCGATCCTGACCAACGCTACTCATATCAAATTCGATATGAAACTTCAATCAAAGGGAAGATAGCTCATTACTTGAAGGAGAGAAATCAATCTAATATAAGGACACATCCACAAAGTCCGACTCAGTTCTTCGATCAGACACGAGTCAGCCTCCTCGTTGAGTAGTTCAATCAGGAATTTCGATCTCGAACTCAAATCACAATCGCCCAAGGTTCTGTCCAGATTCAGCAAATCATTGAATTAGAATGGAAAGTAAATCAATGAGCTCAAGACAAGGAAACTGAGCTAGTGAATTACCAGGTCAAGCAC
>JANAVB010010899.1:0-46195 GCA_029216955.1 Iris pallida
TGAGTCTCATATAGTAATTTATACTAGGGTTGATGATAAAGCTCTAGGTATCACACCCTATATCTAGTTTTCACAATGGTATCATAAATAAACCCTAGGAAACAACATCTAGGTCAATACCAAAGCTAAAATCAATCACATGTCCATGAATCAAGATGAAAACATTTCCAATAAACATATTTTGCATAAAACTAAACATTCAATTCATAGAAAAAAAATTGGCAAGAGTAAACACAAATTTTATTCATGAATGGCAAGGTGTACTTGCCTAGGTCAAGATTCCAAGTCCAATCTTCTACTTCGCCACCAAGGAGGATTCAGAATCACACTATGTCTCAAGATTAAGCTCCAATTTCAAACTCAATGCAAGGAATGGAGAAATAAAATAAAGAGAGAAATGGAGAGGGAAAAAAAAAAAAAAAAAACATAGGTTATATATAGAGGAGGAGGATCCTTGGCCCTTGGATCAATCCAAGTCATCAATCCATGCCCCTACAATAAATCTTAGCCAATGAAACAAAACCAAGTACCCATTGGACACTAGGATGGCTCGATTTTGCCCAATGACTGAGTCACTAGCAGCTCGGTGTTATGTCGCAGTATACTAGCTGTATATCGATATGACTATGAAATTCTCATTTCGAGAAATAAATTGATCTTTGTTCTACGTACAAGTCCTAGTTCAAGTCCATGGTAATTCTAATAAGTATTCTATAAGTCTCAAGAAGTTTGGGATTTACACGGCTCTCAGTAAACATACGAGAATATTATATTGCATAAGTTAGTAAGTGACTTTTCTAGAAAATAGGAGTATCACAAGATCTTTGATACACAAAAAAACTAGGAAATCTCGAAAACAAGTAAAACCATCAATGCTCGAATTCGGAAATGCATTTATTACATGATATCAATAGTCACGGACTCGGCTCGCAAAAATCCATCATCCTTGATTATGATACTGAAATCATAAAAAATACAACATACAGAAAATACTCGTATATTCGTATATAAATATCGATACAGTGAGGTGGTCCTCACAATAATCAACTGCTCAAGGAACTAAATCATATTTTTATCTCATTAATCACCAAGAAAGCATAAGCTACATCTCTATTGGATTTTAGACCTATTTCCTATTATAATTATATATACAAGCGCATCACCTACTTAATGTGCCAGCGGATGCAAAGTATCATGCTATTGTTGATTTCGACTAATCAAACTACCTTTATCATGAGGGTAATTACCAATAAAAACTAAGACTAATTATAACTAAAAAATAATAACAAGCAAGTATAAAAAATGTAATAAGTAAAAAGTCACAAACGCTAATACCATGATGTATACTGGTGTCCCTCATTGAAGAATAATCCAGTCCTGAGTACTCTTGTCCAGTGTTAAATCTACTACTTATGAAATAGCGTACAATACAAGCTTTGATCCGAAGGGCTTGCTAACTTCTTATAACCACAAGCTTTGAGCACGAGAACTTGCTGACTTCAACACTTAAACAAAAAAGTGAACTTAGAATTTTCCAAGTAGTTACAACTCGAACAACTTCTAATCGAAATCACACTTAGGCAGTAAAGGTGCTTTGGAAAATCGTTGCTTGGAGATTGGAAAGGTTTAAGCTTGGATAGTATCTCAAATGAATAGATGAAGGTGAGAATTTAGTGAGTGAGAACGTTATAGTATTTCATTCTATTAGATTTTTCTGAATCGAGTTTGGGCAAAGTTCGGTCCCCAAACGTTTAAAAATCTAAACTTTGGAGCCCGATCTTTAGGAAGACAGAGTTAATTCAGGAAATTAGGTTTAGGGTTTGACCGAGTTCGCTCAAGGATCGAACTTTGGCCGAGTTCTGTCACCCCATATCCAGAACACTGGGTCATGATATTTTGTGGAGTTTGGATTGATTTATCTGATTTTAGGTAGGCTTGTTTGAGTCACTACAAAAATACAGGTAACTACCGATGGATATATCCGTCGCTATATGTAGTAGTTTAGTCGGTATTGTGGTATATCGATGGAATACCGATGAATACATGCCATCGTTAGGTTAAATGTCGCTAAGAAATTTTCGTCGATAGGTGGTCGTTGTAGCGAAAGATTAGCGAATGAATTGGCGACAACAAGTCACCGATGGATTAGCAACGTATATTTTTCGTCGGTAAGGCATGCGACAGTATTGCAATGGATTAGTGACAAATTTTTGTCAGCCCACATTTTAAATTTTTCCAGAAGGTAATCGACAGAAATTTTTGTCAGTAAGACGACTGGTACAATTATGTATATCAGACAGCACGTTCGCGACAGAAATTTTCATTAGTAACATGTTATCTTCCCCAACTTTCTATCGGTGCTTAGTCGATAAGTCTTCACTGACCTATAGATATATGTCGGTAGTCAGCCGTCAGTAAGTCACTAAGGTTAGTTTTATTGCCATAATAAATGATTCCTACAATATTGACACTTGTCAATATCTATATATTCAATACAAATTGGCATTGTACTTGTACAATACAAATATATTACTTATTCAATAAACTCAAACATATATATATATATATATATATATATATATATATATATAACATTAAAGTAAATAAACTCAAACTGTAAATATTTATGCAATCAAATATTTTCTAACTATAGAGAAAAGTACATTTATACAAATTTACCAAATGATACAAAAATTCTATAAAGTTTTACAAAATCATCCAGTACAAAAATCAAATCATACAAAACTCCAGCATATTAAACCGCTGGTGGAGGAGTTAGAGAAAGTGGCGGCGGTTGTCCTCATGCATATAATTGCGTCAATACCATACTGAGGACCTACTGTAGGTCTTGGACAGGAACACCGCTTGGAATAATAGGTGCAGTAGTCGAACCAGGAGCCGGTGTAGGAGGCGTTGAGGTCGAAGGAGGGGCCGGTAGTAGGAGACGATGTGGTCAAAGCATTAGCCTATATAGTAGGCACTATGGTTGAAGTAGGAGCCGTCGGTACAGTGGTAGCAAGAATCAAACCACAAGTGTCTAGAACATGGGTCACCTGTGTCATCTGACCCTGAAGGGTCACTAATATATGTGTAATATGCTCCAAACTATAGGTGCCAGTAGTAACGCCAGGCTATGTAGCTGCAAAGTGGAGGTGAGGTGGAGGAGGAGCTCTGGAGTAAACGGACGGCTGGGATGCCAACGATCTGGTATCGTACACGCTGCTGTCTTTCTCTCTTCCTCCGATAATTTGTATCCACAAGTCGTTCCTCACAACTGGCATCGATGGCTGACTAGTCCCAGTTCCCCCTCGGTACCCCCCAGCAGTACTTGTTTGCCATTGATTATAAAAGAACAGAATAATTATATCGGAGGACTGGACTTTTACTTCACAATACAAACTCGCTCATACAAAGAAAGCCTAGGGACGAAAGCCTTGGTACAGTAATCTAAGTACAATTGTTTAGTTTTTCTGGAGGGTGACGATAGAGGCTCGGGAAAGCGACGGCAGCTCTGTCTTACTCCTTGGACGATCGGATGCAGCCTTGGCTCTGGTGAAGAAATGCCCTTGGACGTGTGGGGAGACTCTCTTGCGTCTTGGTTGCTAGATCTCTGGATGTCTCTGTAGTGATCTCTCTCTTTTCTCTTCTCTGCTTCTCTCTTGTCGTCCTCTATTTGCAAGGGAATAGCACCTTGCTATTTATAGGAGTGGGGTGTGATCATTAGGGTTTACCAATCATTGCCTCCTTCAGAAGTCGGCGGTTAAGGATCAATGAATCTGGGTTGTTCATCTTGGATATAATAAATTTTGAGCAATTAATGTGATTGCATCAAATCTTTGTGTACAATAAATATTGATTTGTGATAGCCTGCCATGTGTCCAATTTGCTTGATTTGATTTGATTTGGGCAATTATGACGATCGCAACAAATCTAATTTTGTTGGGATTTGTTATCACCCATAATTCCAGGGAAGATAAGACTGCCACGTGTCTCAATTATAGCAAAGAGCGCCACGTGTCTCAGCTGGACTGTCCTGGCCGAGCCGCATATAGGGGGTCCTCTCAGCCGTATGAAGATGGGAAGCCGCATGAGGATGGGCAACCGCACGTGGATTGGCAGTCGCACGTGGATGGGCAGCCGCATGGGGATAGGCAGTCGCATGCGGAGGGCAGCCGCATGGGGATAGGCAGCCGCATGCAGATGGGCAGCCGCATGGAGATAGGCAGCCGCATGCAGATGGGCAGCCGTATATAGATAGGCAGCTGCATGCCGAGGGGCAACCGTATAGGGATATGGACAGGCAGCCGCATGTAGATGGAAAGCCGCATGGAGTGGCCTCGGGACTTGGTGGATTTTGCCAGCTGTAAGGAGATTTTCTTCTCTTTTCTAGGATCACGCCATCATATCAGAGTCATTATTGCGTCCTTATGTCAGAGCCGTCATAGCTGTTATTTGTCAGAGCAGCCGTCAGAGCATTAAATGCAGTCGAATGCAGAGAAGAACTATTGAAGGCCACGTGGCTTCTTTTTGAGCCGCATGGATCTATCCGAGCTGCATGGACCCCTGAGCCGCATGGACTCCTGGCCGTATGGAGATCCTGAGCCGCATGGGGATCCCTCTGTCAGAGCCGCATAGGTCTTTCTTTATTCTTTTTCATGCTTCTACAAGACCCCCTTCAAAGTTTTCAATTTGCAAAATTAAAATACTTTGAATAAGAAGCATGGCCATGTAAAAACTCTTCGGGCCGTATAGGATACTCTCGTCGTATGGATGTCTCAGCTGCATGGCCTCCTCAGCCACATGGCCATCTGAGCCGTATGGGTTGTTTGGCCGCATAAGCTCCTTGCCACGTCTTCATGTCACGTGTGTAAATTTTTGCATTGATTGCCTTTGATTTGAGCCGTCTTTTGGGGGGAGTCCTAAGAGTCGGCTTATTAAACTTTGGATTTTCTTTGGATGAATCTCCTTCATGAGAGGGGGCAAAATCCTAGGAGTCGGTTTTGCCTGTTAGCACATGACCCGAAGCGCTCCATCGGTCCACGTGTTTTCTTCTCTCCTTTTGTCCTCCTATTAATAAGAGTAATTAAGAGAAGAAATCTCTTTGCTCTCTCCTTCGACTCAAGCCTCTCATGCCCTAACTGTTATCCTCGTCTTCGATCATCGATGGCTCCTAAGAAGACTGTTGCGATGAAGGATAAGAAGGCGGCGTCTTCGTCGGCTGCGGCGGCGAAGGGTAAGAAAGCTGCTTCTACTTCGACTGCGGCAACGAATGATAATATGGCAGCTCCTCCGCCCATCGACGTGCCCATAGTTCACCTCGACTTCCACCCCACTATTGCTGGTAAGGACACTGTGTGAGCTTGAATCCTTAGCTGTTGTGGCTATATCGTATACTCTATACGTGAGCCTTCATCTTCATGTGTGCCGCATGTATGTCTCATGTTCGAGCCGCATGGGGTATGCTCCATGTCCGAGCCGCATGAGAATTGTTACTGTGGCCACATAAGCACCTTGCCAACGGGGCCGCATAAGCTGCGCTGGGCCGCATAGGCTCGTACAAATTTGTTTGTCGCATGAGCCGCATAAAATTATCCGAACTCTGCCGCATGAGACTTTGTTTAAACAGAGCCATAAAAACACTGCCGCATGAACCTTCGCTGGACGGAGCCACATAAGTGTTTTCTGAGTTTGGACCGCATGAGACTCATTAAATTGGAGCCGCATAAGCTCGAAACACCAATCAGTTCTCCTTGTCCATCTTTTTAACTTATTGCTTTTGTCTTCTTTTCAGTGAATTTTCCAGTTAATGCTGCAGGAGACCTCTAGTGGGTCATGTCCAAGCCGCTATGGGCTATAGGTATGACCAGATAGTTCGGTATGTGGCGGACCAGTTTCCTAGTGACGAGCCTTTGACGAGGTTGAATGCCCTCAAGAACCAACCCTTCTACTTCCTATGTGCCATGATGAATTCGGGGAAATTAGAAGGAGAATACCTGAAGCCTGCGTTCTTCTTCGGAGACGCTTTGACTGTGAAGAACAGTCAAGTTCTGGACGTGTCAGAGAATTGGAGCTTTATTCTAATTGGATGGCGATCCGCATCCCTCAAATGGAGCGTCACTTTCCACTATCTTGGTTTAATATGCTTCCGCTGGACAGAAAGATAGAAGAGTCTTTGACCCCTACCCGGAATGGGATGTTTGTGGGCAACGTCCATTACAACAACAGCATGAAGTCAGTGTGTACGGACAAGGTGCATGCCAGCCGCTATGTAATAGGATTGGCCCTGGGTACTTTTTTGAATCTGCCGGGTCCTAATTTTACGTTCTCTACAGCCGATACTTTCCTGAACCAGCTTGCTCGAAAAGGCTCGTATCCAATTGGCCGGTTGACGCTCCCAAGTTGGATACACCCCATCCCCTCATGGATCAATCTGTCTATGTGGATCTCGTAAAAGTATGAGACTTTTCTGCGTGAGATTGGTCTTTATCACGCTATTCAGGGCACCAGCCACGGCTTACCCATAAACAAAAAATTATTCATGGCTCTGCTGGAGATGTACAACCGCCGTACGGAAACCTTCTATACCCCTGTAGGGGAAATGGGGCTTGCACTCCATGAGATGCACGTGATTTCTAAGCTTCCTTGGGGGGATAAAGCTTTTGAGGTGTACACTCCTACAAATGAGGAGTTCAAAGAGCTGGAAGAACGGTATCCGGGCTTCGTAGCTGTTTATCAAGAGATATTGTGCCACTATAGCACGTGCCAGCAGATAGCCAAGATAGCAGCTCAGAAGGGAATGCTCCCCACACTAAGGACTGGGTAAGATATCTCTTCTCGACGGGAGCCTCAGGCCGAGTTACTTCCCGAAGTCCTCAATCCCGGGAGGCGGTTCAGGCCTTGGTGTCATCGGCCAAGAGGGTGGCCACCACTAGTGACAGATTTAGGAGTCAAACCGACTCTTTTGGTTATTTTTATCAGGATACCCAAGAGCTGTCAGAGAAGGTGCTCCTGGAAGGATTTTTGATGGTATGGCTACGAAATTGCGTAGTCTCGGGAGGAGCTGGTTCCATTGAGAGGATCAGCCATAATTTTATTCTTCCTGCTATAAAGCTAGTTTTTGGAGTCAAACTAGCTCTTCTCCCGGCCATAGTGTGCAGCATACACCATGGCCTCCGTACTTTTACGTCCAAGGTCATTGTCCGCGATGTGACAAAAGACTTTGAACGAACTGAGCTGCCCTATTATTATCTGATGGGATGGCTGCTGATGTACTGTCCGTCTTTGATGCGGCCGGGTTCTGAAGATGGCATGATTGCTGATGACACTTTTATCTTCCATTATTGCAATGAGTCTTCGGAATATGAGACCATGCATGCCTGTCGGATGGTGCTGGCGAGAGCAGATAGGTACGACTTTTTTGTATTCGTCCCTCGTTTTACTGCTGAAAAATAGCGGACGTACATCTCGACGATATTGGGCCTCTTCAGCTTCTAGACGGCCAGATGCTTCTGTAGTTGCGTAACATCCGCCCCGCCCACCTGGTATACCATAACCGCAATGCTGTCTTCCTGGAACCTTACCTGCCCAGTAGGTTTTCCCGTCTGTTTGGATACAGCCAGCTTTTTCTGGACAGTCCCAGCTCTTGTCTGGGTTTTGAAGGTAGCCTCCTTGACGGTATCAGGGCCTGGCACTACTATGATACATTCCATACCCGTGCCACTTTCTTGGTTCCTGCTATTGAGGCATCGATAGAGATTTTATATATGGCGGCCCTATACCATGTCATAGCAAACAAGCTCCCCGTCGGTTTTATCCCGGGTGCCAATTTTATTGTTGGTACTGGCTTGGATGAGAAGCCCCAGGGGGCCAAGACGAGGAAGAAGAAGAAGAATAGAGTCGAAGTGCCAGACTCGGACTCCACCATTGCAGATGATAAGGACGATGAGCATGATGCAGATAACTCTTCCCTTCCGGTGGAAGATGTTGGGGCGGATCAGCCTCCTGTTAGGTCAGATGAGATGGTGGCAGATCAGCCACCTGTTACACCTGGTTCTGTAGGAAAGCATAGCAGGCAAATCTCCCCTGTTGGCGATATTCTTTACTCCCAAAAATAGGCTGCGACCAGACATCGCAAGCTAGCTATAAGGGAGAGAAATGAGGAGGTCGACCCCGCTTCGGAGGTAAAACGAGTTACTACCATCTTTATTTAGTTCTTTCTTTCTTCTAGCTTCGATCTTGATCACTTTCCTTCCCTTTCGTAGGTGTCAGAAGAAGAGGAATCTCAAGTTGCTGAGGTCGTGACTCGAAATGACGGGGGCTCCGATGAACCTGTCTCTAAAACTGCTGAATTTTATCAAGATGACGCTGATCGAGTCGTACCTCCCTCCGGGGTGGCTGGGACAGAAGAGCCAGCCGAATTCGGTTTCGGGGGCACTGGTAAGGGGTATATGGTGGTTGTGAACGAACCTCAGCATCCGCGATCCTCCCTTGGTAAGATAAGCTAAATTTTGACTAGTGAAGTGGCCCATTTGCTCTATCATCACATCCTTTGGGTTACGTCGATTGATAGTTGCTCTGGGCATGCAGGTCCTGTCATTTCAGTATCGATGACGGATATTGTTATGGCAGGCTCTACCAGAGGGGATCTGGTGGAAGGGAGCGTGCCCCCTCCTTCTTCGGCTCGTCTTGAGGGGCCTCCCGCTGGCTCGAGTTTGGAGAGTCAGGTGGCGGCACAGCCGGGGCAGGGGACAATGGTCCTTGCGTCCTCTTCTGCTCAGGCGACTCCGAGAGTCGACCTTTCTGCTCTACCGAGTGTCCAGATTCTTTGGGTGGCGGAAGAGGAGTTAGCCGCTATCCGTGCATCTTTTCGCTCGGAGTTTGTCTCCCTGGTGGCAAGTTCTAGCGTGCCTCCTTCGACATTGCCAGCCACGCTTCCTTTGACGCCATCCTCTACGGAAGTTTTGGACGAAGCGTCATAGGACGTAGTTGACAGCTTCTATCGTCATTTAAAGAGGGGGGTTACAGCTGCTGTGGAACGAGGGACCTCTTTTACCTTGGCCCGACAATACGCCCAGGGTCATATTGATATTCTTAAGGCTCTTCCTGGTGGGATGTGGGTAGCTACGCTTCTGGAGGCAAAATTATAGGAGGCTGACCAGCTGGTAGCCCAGCTTCGTGTGCTGCGGTAAACTGATCTGTCTGCTGCTATAGATCAAGAGCGCGATTTCTTCACAGCTGTCGTAGAGAAGATAAGGGCGGCTCGGGATAAGACCAAGCCGGTCATAAAGAAGGATCTCCACGATCTATCTGAGTTATATGATCAGTTGAGCCACGAGAGTAAGGATGTTACGGCTCGGAAAGCGAATGCCTCCCGTGGGGTCATTGACATGCAGGAGCAGATACTTGAGCTTCAGAGAAAATTAGCTTTCCTGGAGTCTGAGCTTGAAGTTGCCCGTACCGAAAGGGGGCTGATTATCCAGGAGGCTGACAGAATTAATCGAGCTTCTTCTGGTCTGGAGCTTGCCCTAAAGAAGTTGGAGGACGGCTGGCGGGCACACATGTGAAGAACAGTTTGGCAACTCTAGAGGGGGGTGAATAGAGTTTATATAGAAAAATAGCCAATTAAAAATAACTCTTTCACCAACAATAAATAATCAGAGTAAAGTGCGGAAAATAAATGAAGAGCAGAAGAGCATACGCAAACACAGCGATTTTAACCTGGTTTCCCTCGTGGAGGACTAGTCCAGGCCTGAGAACTCTAGCTCAGGATTAAATCCACTATTTGTGAAATAGTAGTTTACAACCCGTGCCTTTTCTTCAGAAGAGCACGTCAACTTCTAACAGAGGATCGCAGTGGCGATTTGCTTGGAATTGTCCAAGCGACTTCTTCGACTCTTGCACAATAATCCTGACTGAGAGATGCTGAGCACTCGAGACTTAGGAGGCTTGTGGCTAGTAGATGGGAAGGGTATGGCTTATTGAGCTTATAAGAGAGAAGAGAAGAGAAGATTGGATGAATTGAAATGAGAGAATTCATGCCCTATTTATAGTGTTTTTATAGGCAGAATTCGTCCAGAATTCGGGTAGGAAAATTCAAAAATTTGGCCGTTGGACAACTAGCAACCAGCTAACCCTAAAATTAGGGTTCATGATTTCTAGGGGACAGAGTTCGGCCCGAACTCTGTGTGGAGGCAGAGTTCGGCCCGAACTCTGTCTCCAGAGCACAGAGTGGTTCAAAGGGGCTTTTTGGGCAGTGTTTGGTTCAGTGGAGCTAGGGATTTTGGATAGGTTATAGACTAAGTTCCAAGAGCTCAGCATGACTCAGAGTACACAAGTCTAGACTCAATGAAATTATAAAATACAGACTCCAGAACACACTGAGAGCCGGAGACTGAGCTGTCATCTGTCTTGAACTGAATGCAGTCGTCGTGTGTCGTATTGAATTAATACAAATATTATTTAGTCAATGTAGTCAATATTTGGTTGACTGTGACTTTGTGTCAACAATCTCCCCCATATTGATAATTGACAAAATAATATATGTATATTTCAATATTCATACCTGGACACAGTTGATTGTAACATAGCTCCCCCATAAACGATGCCAGAGCTAAAAGAAGATAGCTCTCCCGTAAACCATGAACGGTGTCGAGCTAGAAGCTATAGCTCTCCCCCGTACAAAATGCATAGAACCTGTGACCTGATAGATAATATTTTCTCAGAGCAAGAACAAGCACAGATATACACAGATATACGAATGCATAGAACCTGTGGCCTGATAGATAATATATCTCCCAAAAGCAAAACAAGCACAAAACTATAAAAATATACATATTTCTCCCCCTTTTGGCAGTTAGCAATAAAGAAGCAACGAATAGTAATGCAACCACACCAAGCAGAGAAGAAACAGTGAAATACTAAGCAAAATAAGTCACTGACATAAAGTAAAACTATGATAAAGGACAGATAATGTCATCCACCAAATCAAGTGGCCAACTCATAAACAGAGTACATAAAACCAGCTACATAAAACCATAATAAACTAAATAACTGAAAGCAAAAAATAACTAAGATCATCAGCAGTAGCAGCAGCAGATCGAGCCAATCTCCATCACGGAGCACGAGAAGGTCCAGGAGAGTTAGAACGTCTGGGATCCACAAGAGCAGCACTCGGATCCAGGTAACGCAAGACCCATGGATCATCAATGCGATATCCCTCACGATCGGGATCCCGCTGTATGGGAATGGGCATAGTAGGATGATGGGACATGGAGTACCGAATATCATGCAGCGAGTTGCTGAGTGCACTCATCTGCAGGGTAGTACGGTAGTCCATCTGAGCCCACCGATCAGCCTCTAAGTAGAAACGATCCTGGAGCATGGTCTGGATGGAGTCAAGAGTGGCAGGTGGAGGTGGTGCATCCTGACCGAAAGGAGGGGCGTCAGGCTCCTCATCATCAGAATGCTCAGAGGCCTCAGGAGAGGCGATAACTGCCTGAGTACGACGTGCCTTGGACAGGAAAGCAGGAGCAGGCAAAAACGGACAGATATCAAGTGGTATGTTAAATGCACGAAAGATCATAGGAAGGTACAGAGGATAAACCAGAGCTCGTGGTTTCTTCCTACAGTGAATCATCCAGTCTATCATTGTACGTGGAAGATTGAAAGAAATTCCAAAGTGAAGATGATAAAGAGCAGATATTTTAAGATAAGTGATGTCATCATGGGAACCTGTTTTGGGTAGAATGGTGTTAGAAATAATCCAATGAAGATCAGAAAAATATGGGCTGAGATATTTAGCCGTGAGCTTGCGAGGACGTGTGTATGGAGTACACAAATCGTCCTTGAAGCTCTCAAGGGAAATTCCGTCGGGAAAACGGAACGAGCGAGCGTCAACTAGCTTTTCCCAAGAATTGGGCTCTTGAAGATCAAGCTATTCGGCTAAGTCAAAGTCATCAAAAGATATATTTATACCTGCAACTCGTGAATAAATATGGAGATCATCAAAGGTCATGTTGCAGTAGAACATTTGGACAGCATGACGATAGATAGCAGAAGTGGTAGTGACAAGCTCATCAAAGCAGAGGTCATGAAATAAAGAATCATATTGAGAGAAGATAGAAAAATTAATAGGATGTCCTGCGAATACCTGACGATTCCGATAGTCACTAAACCAGTTGTTTGAGGCATCTAGTGAAACAAATAATCGGTTGTCATAGGTAGAAGGGTTTCGAGGACGAGGTGGGTTGAACAACGGATGAGGTGGTTGAAGTTGTTCAATGATATGTTCCTTCGTCGGAGGAGTATCCGAAGAGGAAACACTCTCAGTTCGAATCCTCTTTCCACGATTGAACAAGCGAGGAGCCATAAAAACTTGATAGAGTGAAGTATAGAAGACAAGAATGATACCTCAAATGATTAATAAACAGTGGAAGAGAATGACGAGAAACCCTTTTTCCTTGATTTTGAGGAGCAATGGAGCACTCTAGATCAAAAACTAGGGTTAGGGTTTGAAGGAAAGAGTTTGGAGAGGTGAGGAAGGAGGCAATGGTGAAGGAGAGAGAAGGAGTCCCTACATAAAGTAGGGGTTTGTCTTTGGTCGGATGAAATATTGACCATAGGATCTAAATTGATCCAACGGCAGAGCCAGATCCCGACGCTGGAACTTAGGGACCGAACTCGGCCCGAACTCTGTTAGGGGCAGAGTTCGGCCCGAGTTCTGGATCAGTGGTCCAGAACTAAAAGCAGGCTAAAAAGATAGAAAAATTGATTAAGTGTTGAACAAAAGGGATTTTGAGGATTAAAAGTTTGATGAAAACAATGAAGTACATAGAGAGGTACACAAAGGTCAGAATGAACTTTAGGAAAGATCAATTAGGCAATAATAAATCGGAACAAACCATATAATAAACAAGGAAATATATTGTAATTCAGTATTTCAAATTTGCCATGGGTTAGCTGCAGGGGCCGGATCCCAGCTAGCGGTAGTCCTGAGGACTAGTGCACCGTGTCGCTTAGGCTTTTACGCCTTTTTGTCAGAAGGACCCTTTCGGCTTGTACCCATAATAAATTTGTCATAAAAAATCAAAATATACTCGACATTTACGCAAGTAAGTCTCAACTTATAACTGCTTCATCCAAAATTCCGAGTTCACGACAAAGATAATTGAAGCGCTCTTCGGATAATGGCTTAGTAAAGAAATCTGCTAGCTGATGATCAGTGTCAATAAATTCTAAGTTAATCGTGCCATTTTGCTGATGATCACGCAAAAAGTGGTGTCTGATCTCAATGTGTTTAGTGCGTGAGTGGCAGACAGGGTTCTTAGTCAAATTGATGGCACTAGTATTGTCACAGAATATAGGAATATGTATGAAAGATAACTTATAGTCTTCAAGGGTTTGCTTCATCCACAGAATTTGTGCACAACAACGCCCAGCTGCTATGTATTCAGCTTCTGTTATGGATAGTGCGACAGAGTTCTGCTTCTTGCTAAACCATGAGACTAAAGCCTTTTCTAATAAATGACACGTGCCGCTCGTACTTTTACGGTCGACCTTGCATCCAGCAAAGTCAGCATCAGAGTAACCGATGAGGTCAAATGATGTTGACTTGGGATACCATAGGCCCACTGTAATCGTACCCTTAAGGTATCGAAAGATACGCTTAACCGCGGTCATGTGAGATTCCTTAGGATTTGCTTGATATCTAGCACATAGGCAAACACTAAACATGATATCGGGGCGACTAGCAGTTAAATAAAGTAAGCTGCCTATCATACCTCGATACTTACATTGATCAACGGGTTTGCCGCTCTCATCTGGTTCGAGTTTGGTTGAAGTAGCCATTGGAGTGCTGATTGGTTTGATGTTGTCAAGATCGAACTTCTTCAGCATGTCCTTGGTATACTTCGATTGACAGATGAAAGTTCCATTAGCCATTTGTTTCACTTGCAGACCAAGAAAATAGTTGAGCTCTTCCATCATGCTCATCTCAAATTCTGTCTGCATACACTTGGCAAATTCTTGACAGAGGGTTTCATCAGTAGAACCAAAAATGATATCATCAACATAAATTTGAATCAACAGAATGGTGTCTTTAAAAGATTTTATAAACAGTGTAGTGTCAATTTTCCCTTTTGAAAAACCTTTCTCAAGTAAGAAGCTACTTAGCCTTTCATACCAAGCTCTGGGGGCTTGTTTGAGGCCATAAAGTGCTTTCTTTAGCTTGAACACGTAGTCGAGAAATTTGTAATTTTCAAAGCCAGGAGGTTGTTTCACATAAACTTCCTCCTTAATAAAACCATTCAGGAAAGCACTTTTCACATCCATTTGAAATAATTTAAAGTTTTAAAAATTAGCAAAAGCACAAAGCATCCGAATGGATTCTAGTCTAGCAACAGGAGCATACGTCTCATCGTAGTCGATACCTTCCTCTTGGTTGTATCCTTGAGCTACTAGACGAGCTTTGTTACGTGTGACTGAACCATCTTCATTTACTTTGTTTCTAAAAACCCATTTAGTACCAATTATCGAGTGATTAACCGGTCTAGGAACGAGTTCCCATACTTGGCTTCTCTCGAATTGGTTGAGTTCTTCTTGCATAGCAGAAATCCAAAATTCATCATTAAAAGCTTCAGAAATATTTTTAGGCTCTACTTGTGAAATGAAGGCAGTGCTAGCAACGGAGTCTCTTAGTGATGATCTAGTAGTTACTCCACGTGAAACTTCTCCTATAACTAAATTTTCTGGATGAGAAGGTTTGAAAGAGAATTTCTTAGGCAAACCCTCCAGAGAATTAGTTTCGGTTGAAGTATTCATTGGAGTAGAAGTTGATGGCTCAACGTCATCATCAAGAGTACTTGCTGCACTGTTGTCTTCATCAAAAGTCACATTTGTTGACTCTTCCACAATAAGTGAGCATTTATTAAAAACTCTATATCCCTTACTCTTGGCAGCATAACCAAGAAAGATACCATCGTCAGCTTTGGCATCAAATTTGCCTAAGTTGTCTTTGGTGTTAAGGATAAAACATCTACAACCAAAAACTTTAAAATAAAAAACATTGGGGGTTCTCCCAAACCAAAGCTCATAGGGTGTTTTCTTCATAATGGGACGAATCAGCACCCTATTCAAAATGTGGCATGCTGTACTAACAGCTTCTGCCCAAAAATATTTCAGAAGTGAAAATTTATTCAACATGACTCTGGCTATATCGCCGAGAGTTCTATTCTTCCGCTCCACAATACCATTTTGTTGAGGAGTTCTAGGACAAGAAAATTCATGATCAAAGCCATTTTTATTATAAAAACTTTCAAAATCATAATTTACGAATTCGCCTTCATGATCACTTCGGATTCGAGTAATCATGTAGCCTTTTTCGTTTTGAACTTTCTTTACAAAAATTTTGAAAGCAGAAATAGCATCGCTCTTATTAGCGAGAAAGAAAACCCAAGTAAATCTCGAAAAATCATCAACAATAACAAATGCATAAAGTTTGCCACCAAGGCTAGCTATTCTACTAGGACCAAATAAATCAATATGAAGTAATTGCAAGGGTCTAGTAGTACTTACAGAGTTGATGGAATGAAACGAAAATTTAGTTGCCTTGTTTAGTTCACATTCGGCACATACCGTGTCCTTTTTGAATGTGATGTCAGGCAATCCTCTCACTAGCTTCTTGGTAGAAAGCCTGGATATAGCATCCATGTTGGCATGACCAAGACGCTGGTGCCAAAGTAGTCGTTCGTCTTTGTGGGCATATAGACATCTACCTGCATTGTTAGTTTTTATAGAAAGATAGAAAATATAGATGTTGTCCTCTCTTTTTCCTTCAAAAGCAATGTCTCCTGTTGACCTATCATAGATGTAGCAACTGTTTTGTCCAAAGTTAATATCATATCCATGATCAGCAAGATGACTAATGCTGAGCAGGTTATGCTTTAACTCGGTCACTAGGCAGACATCCTTTATTACAGGAGAAGGAGGATGACCAATGACACCATTACCTATAATGTGCCCTTTGAGATTGTTACCGAAGGATACGTATCCTTCTCTCTTCATCGATAGTGATGCAAAAAGATTTGCGTCTCCCGTCATATGTCGCGAGCATCCACTATCGAGAATCCACTTACTTTCAGTTGAGGAGGGAAGGTCCACCTACATCAAGAGTAGATGTGACCTTTGGTACCCGAGTTCTTGAGGGTCCTGAAAAGTTAGTCTTTGGAAACCAAGCATATATCTTTTTATCTACAAGTCTTCTAACTCTGCACTGTGGTGAGATGTGTCCATGTGATCCACAATAAGTACAGATAGCATTCTTATTTATACTAGGAGCATGAGAATAATATCTGTAAGCAACAGGATGAGGATGGACATGATATGAAGAGTTAGCATGGTGAAGATGATTATGCATAGAATAAGTGGCATGTTGATGGTGTCTATGAGGCATAGAATGATGGTATTGTCTATGATGTGTGACATGCTGATATTGTCTAGATGGCATGGCATGATAATTTTGTCTATATTGTATGACATGATAATGTCTATATGGTATATGAGGACCTTGTCTATATGGCATTGCATGATGATTTTGTCTATATGGCATGGCATGATGATTTTTATGTGTGGAGTGATGTTGATTGTGTCTTTGTGCATGATGAGTGTGTACTGAGTGAGAATTGTTCTTACGTGCACGTGGTTTGTGAAAGTTTGTGTATATAAATGCATGGTTATGTGCTGTATGAGAATGACGTGGTTGACTAGCATGAGTGGTGTTGTGCCCATGTGATTGGGTTTGAGGTTGAACAACCTGTTTACCCAATTTGGTTTCTAATCTTTTAGAAACAGCTTGCAGTTCATCAACCTTAATATTTAAGCCATAAATCTTAGTCATGGAAATCTTGTGTCTACTCTTTTCTTCAGCAAGCAACGTGTTGAGAGTAGTAATTTCTTGAGTTTGTTGCTCAATACGTGCTTCAGCATCATGTAAGCTTAATTTAAGCTTGGATACTTCATCAGTGTCATTAGTGGGTGATGTGTTTCTAACATTATCAAGAAGTAAAGAAATTCTTTGTATCTCATCTTCTAGACTTTTGATTTTGTCCTTGGCATGTTTATATTTACCGATGACCTTTTTATGATCATCGAGTAAATCAGTGAAAGCATCACCAAGTTCATCAAAAGAGAAGTCATCCAGAGTTTCGTTAGATACCTTGTTGGAAGTTGCCATCAGGCACACATTTGCTGTATCTTGAGGAGAGTCCTTTTCTTCCTCAGAGTCACTCGCTTCACTTTCATGCCAAATGCCTGTGTTGGCATATTTCTTTGATGAGTTCCTTTTGTATGGCTTCTCATAGCGGTTGCTCTTCTTCAGGAATGGGCAGTCTTTTCGGACATGTCCAGTTTTCTTGCAACCGTAACAAGTTGGTTCTTCTTCATCATCTTCTTGAGATTCCTTCTTCCTTCGATTGAAGCGAAGGAATTTCCTGAAGTTGCGAACCATGAGAGCTTGGTCTTCATCATCCGAATTATCTTCTTCGGTCTCATCATGATTAGCTCTTCGTTGATGAGCTTTGAGTGCGATCTCCCTGGTCTTCGGAGCAGGCTCTTCGAAGTCCTTGAGGTCAAGCTCGTGAGTCATAAGCTTACCCATTAAGGTCTCCATTGACATTGTTGTGAGATCGTTTCCTTCTATGATGGCTGTCACCTTAGGGTTCCAAATCTTTGGTAGCCCTCTGAGCAGCTTACGAATCTTCTCGTGGTTTGAGTACTGCTTTCCAAGCGAGGATAGAGGATTGATGATGTCGAGGAATCTTGTGAACATTTGAGTGATTGTCTCACTTGGCTTCATCTTGAAAGCTTCGTATTCTTGAGTGAGACGGCTTATTTTAGATTCCATGACCTGTGTGGTTCCTTCATGCGTCACTTCTAGAAGTCTCCATACTTCATGAGAAGTGGTGCATGTAGAGACCCTGTTGAACTCATTCCTGTCTATAGCACAGAATAAAGCATTAATAGCCCTAGCATCTAGACTTGCCTGTTTCTTCTCCTCGACAGAATATTTGTCGTGTGGTTTCTCAATGAGGTCACCATCGACAACTATTCTGGCGGGCTTTTTGTAACCGTCAGTGACGACAGTCCACAGGTCAAAGTCTAGAGACTTAAGATAGAAGCTCATCCTTGTTTTCCAATATGTGTAGTTAGTCCCATCAAATAGGGGAGGCCTATGAGTGGACTGACCTTCACCATGATTGGAAATCAAGGATTGTGTGGTTGCCATGGATCAGCTCTTAGGATGTTAGTCCTTGTAAAGAGAACAGAGCTCTGATACCAATTGAAGAACAGTTTGGCAACTCTAGAGGGGGGTGAATAGAGTTTATATAGAAAAATAGCCAATTAAAAATAACTCTTTCACCAACAATAAATAATCAGAGTAAAGTGCAGAAAATAAATGAAGAGCAGAAGAGCATACGCAAACACAGCGATTTTAACCTGGTTTCCCTCGTGGAGAACTAGTCCAGGCCTGAGAACTCTAGCTCAGGATTAAATCCACTATTTGTGAAATAGTAGTTTACAACCCGTGCCTTTTCTTCAGAAGAGCACGTCAACTTCTAACAGAGGATCGCAGTGGCGATTTGCTTAGAATTGTCCAAGCGACTTCTTCGACTCTTGCACAAGAATCCTAACTGAGAGATGCTGAGCACTCGAGACTTAGGAGGCTTGTGGCTAGTAGATGGGAAGGGTATGGCTTATTGAGCTTATAAGAGAGAAGAGAAGAGAAGATTGGATGAATTGAAATGAGAGAATTCATGCCCTATTTATAGTATTTTTATAGGCAGAATTCGGCCAAAATTCGGGTAGGAAAATTCAAAAATTTGGCCGTTGGACAACTAGCAACCAGCTAACCCTAAAATTAGGGTTCCTGATTTCTAGGGGACAGAGTTCGGCCCGAACTCTGTGTGGAGGCAGAGTTCGGCCCGAACTCTGTCTCCAGAGCACAGAGTGGTTCAAAGGGGCTTTTTGGGCAGTGTTTGATTCAGTGGAGCTAGAGATTTTGGGTAGGTTATAGACTAAGTTCCAAGAGCTCAGCATGACTCAGAGTACACAAGTCTAGACTCAATGAAATTATAAAATACAGACTCCAGAACACACTGAGAGCCGGAGACTGAGCTGTCATCTGTCTTGAACTGAATGCAGTCGTCGTGTGTCGTATTGAATTAATACAAATATTATTTAGTCAATATAGTCAATATTTGGTTGACTGTGACTTTGTGTCAACAACATGGACTTGGATAATACGGAGCAGTTGTCCCAGGAGGCCGAGCGCCGAGCTAAGCAGCGGCTCGAGCGGGAGACCACCTTGGTGAAGAACTGTCTCCTGGAATTATGTACCGCCGAACCATAGATGGCTTTTTTCTTCCTTTTATTTTCGTTCTTTCCCTTTATTTAAGTAGGACGTTGTCCCTAGAACATGTAGTACTTTCGTCTTCCAAATAAAAGAGTCTGCTTTATTCTACCCTTTATTTGTACTGTTTGTTGTGCTTGTGGTGTTATGGTGGCATTTGCCCCGCTTGGGGGACTTGTTTGTGGACTTGTTATCCTTGGTATACCTTGGTTTTAGGTACGGATAACAAATTTGATGGGGATACCTAGAACAATTCAACGGTAAGGTGGTCATGGACGTTCCGGGTATCGGGAGAAAGAATGCTATGGAGCAGCTGGGCTCCCGGGGCATGATGAGAAATGATGTACATGTACTAGAAAACTTAGTACAGCCCTTGTAGTCAGCAGAGGACATTTGTGGGCCTATTATCCTTGGCATACCCAGGTTCAGGATACGGATAATAAAATGAGAGAAAACCACCATACTTACTCAGAGGTAATGAGTACATGGCAAGTATTGGGGTTTTATCGCGGAGTCTTCCTACTCAGAGGTAATGAGGACATGGCAAGAGTGGACTCAGCAGAGGATATTTATGGTTAACAGAGGACATTTGTGGACCTATTATCCTTGGCGTACCCTGGGGTTTTTTTTGGTACAGATAATAAGTCGAAAGGGAACCCGCATACTTACTCAGAGGTAATGAGGACATGGCAAGCATGAAGGTTTCTTCAATGGAGCCTTCCTACTCAGAGGTAATGAGGACATGGCAGGAGTGGGCTCCATGAAGGCGTACATAGAACGAATCAGAGGTAATAAGGACATGGAAGTTCTATGTAGAGGGGTGATTTGTTTTTGGCGGAAGTGAGACGACTCAGAGGTAACATCGACGTGGTCGTTTTGGGAATTTTGTGGATCTGTTACCCTTTTTGTGCACTGAGAGTACGGGTAGTGGATCATGAGGGAGGAGCTCTTTCAGAGGAATAAGTTCAGAGGTATGGTCATTCATGACTTACTACCTAAAAAAGTGACCAGAATGTAAGTTCAGAGGTATCTGCGGGTACATAACTCGGCAATTTGGAATATTTGGAGGAAGGATGTGAGTTCAGCGGTACTGAAGGGTACATAACTCAGCAATCTGGGATTTTGTGAATGTGAGTTCAGCGGTACTGGGGGGTACACAACTCGATAATCTGGGGTTTGTGAGTTCAGCGGTACCGGTGGGTACATGACTCGATAATCTGGAATTTGGAGAATGTGAGTTCAGCGGTACCGGCGGGTACATGACTCGACAATCTGGAATTTTATGAATGTGAGTTCAACGGTACCGACTGCTACATAACTTAATAATCTAGAATTTGGAGAATGTGAGTTCAGCGGTACCGGAAGGGTACATAACTCGGTAATTTGGAATTTTGTGAATGTGAGTTCAGCGGTACCGACGGGTACATGACTCGATAATCTGGAATTTTGTGAATGTGAGTTCAGCGGTACCGGCGGATACATAACTCAATAATCTGAAATTTGGAGAATGTGAGTTCAGCGATACCGGAAGGGTACATAACTCAATAATCTGGAAAATGTCGTTTAGACATAATATTTCTTCAGGAACTTGCCATTGACGGGCAACATGAGCAAGTCTCCTTTTTGTTTTATGAGGTGGTAAGCACCGTTGGAGAATACAGCCTCAATGATAAATGGCCCTTCCCATTTTGGCTGGAATTTGTCGGCGATTTTGTGAGTCATAACCATAGGCCTCCGAACAGCCAGAACGAGATCGCCCACTTGGAATGTTCTGATTTTAACCTTCTTATTGAAGGCTCTGAAAATGCGTGCTTGGTATAGCTCGATTCTTTTCTGAGCCAAGAGGCATTTTTCATCTAAGGCCTCCAACTCTTGTAGCCGACGACGGTAGTTATCGTCCGTCGTCAATTGGTAAGTGAGAGCGACACGGAGTGAAGGTATTTGAGTCTCCAATGGGAGAACTGCCTCACTCCTGTATACCAGGGAGAATGGTGTGTTCCCAGTGGCTGTTCGGACTGTAGTACGGTACGTCCATAAGCATTCACCAAGCTTCTCGTTCCAGTCGCGTTTGTTGGATGATAAAACTTCTTGGGAAGTTTGATAATTATTTTGTTGAATGCTTCTACCAACCCATTCGTTGCAGGATTGTATGGCGTCGAAGCAATATTTTGAATTCGATGCTTGTCGCAGAATCGATAAAAGCCGTGGCTTGCGAACTGCGGACCATTATCGTGGATGATCCTTCGGGGCAGTCCAAAGCGGTAGATGACGTGATGCTTGAGAAAACTGATCACGTTCAAAATCTTTACTTCTACAAGCGAAACAGCTTTCGCCCATTTGGAGAAGTAATCTGTGATTGCGAGTATGAAGCGATGTCCTCGGAAAGAAGGTGGAGTGATCGGACCGATGATATCCATTTCCCATGCTTCGAATGGCCAGGACGCCACTGTCGGATGTAGAAATTCGGATGGCTGGTGGATGAAGTATGTGTGGACTTAGCAGGCTTTGCATATTCTTGTATAGTCTATCGCATCTGCTACCATCGTGGGCCAGTAGTAGCCCATTCGGCGAAGATGATCTTACAATTTTGGGCCAGGCTGATGGGCCCCACAGACACCATCATGAGCTTCGCGTACGACTTCTTTGGCTTCTGCGTTTGACGGACATCGAAGCAATAATCCATCGTAGGATCGGCGATACAGCATTTTTGTCTCTGTATCGTAGAAAAATCTGAGAGAACGCCCTCTTATAGAGGTGGCTTCCTTTGGGTTCTCAGGCAGGATGTCGTAGACTACGAAGTCAATGAATGGTTGTCTCCAGTCTGGTACTTCGTTGATCGTCTGAGCGGAATAACTCACCACGAATTGAACGTTGTTCTTGGACAGACCAGTTCATGGCCTATTACGTCCACCATATGATAAATATTGTTTGGCACTGCTAGGGAAGCGGCAAGGCCTGCTAGGACATCGGCCTCGATATTTTGGAGTCTGGGGACGTGTTCGATGAAGAACCCTTCAAATGACGAGATGATGTTGATCGCTATTTGGTGATAGGGGATCATGTCTTCATGGCGGACTTCGTACGAACCTCGGATCTGATTGACGATTAACTATAAATCGTCGTATGCTTCAAGATATTCTACCCCCGGCTCTCTCGCAAATTGGAGGCCAATGACTAAAGCGTTGTACTCGGCCACATTGTTAGAGCAGGGTTTTGTGAGGGAGTAAGCACGATTGATCACAAGTCCAGAAGGAGAAACCAGCACCACTCCGACTCCGATGACGATGTTGCCCTTGGGTTCGGTCCTTGAAGAACCGTTGAAGAACATTCGCCATATATCATCGTGAGAGGCCGCATGCGAGTCGACGGTCTTGTTTGGGATTTTTTTATATATTCTGGCCGACCCCGAACCTGGGTGGGCTGCTAAAAAGTCTGCCAGAGCTTGACCTTTAACAACCTTTTGCGGGACGAAGACCATATAGTAGGGGGACAATAATATCGCCCAGGTAGCGAGGCGAGAGCTGAGTGCCCCTGGTTTCGTCATAAGGACCCTGAGGGGGTTGACTCGTGATATCACATATATGGTTTGCCCTGTGACATAGTGTCGCGTCTTTTGAATGGCGAATACCAGGGCGAGGCATTCCTTCTCTACGGCAGTATATCGATGCTCTGGCCCGATCATCATTCGGCTGAGGTAATATATAGCTTGCTCATGGCTTGCATCATTGTTTTGTGCTAGCAGAGCACCGAAGGAATGCTCCATTGCTCGTACGTAGAGCAGAAATGGTTTTCCAGCAACCGGGGCCACCGGGACTGAAGGGTTCGACAAATATTCTTTGATGCTGTCGAAGGCACGTTGGCATTCTTCATCCCATACGAATGAGACGCCCTTCTTCATGAGATGGGTGAATGGTTGACATCGCCCGGAGAGGTTAGAGATAAACCTCCTGATGTAGGCTAGCCTCCCTTGAAGGCCTCGGAGTTCACGGAGATTCTTCGGAGGACCCATCTCCATGATCGCCTTTGTCTTCTCAGGGTCTACGTGGATACCCTGGGAGGTAATGATAAAACCCAAGAACTTCCCGCTGGATACACCCAAGAAGGATTTCGTGGGGTTTATTTTTAAATTGTGTGCTCGCATTACGTCGAACACTGTCCTTAGATCATGCAGATGATCTTCCTTAGAGCGGCTTTTGACGGCGATGTCATCAACATAGCATTCCACTATTTTGTGCAAGTGGTATCTGAAGATGATGCTCATAGCTCTCTGATAGGTGGCGCCAGCGTTCTTTAAACCGAAAGGCATGACTGTGTAGCAGTATTTGCCGATTGGTGTTCGAAATAATGTATGCTTTTCATCGTCGGGAGACATCTTGATTTGGTTATACCCCGAGAAGCCATCCATGAACGACATACGTTCGAAGCCGCTGGTATTATCAATCATGATGTCTGTAATAGGGAGGGGGAACTCATCTTTGGGACATGCCTCGTTCAGATTGTGGAAGTCGATGCAGATTCGAAACTTCGCATTCTTCTTGAGGACCGGTACTATGTTGGCGACCCAATCCGAATGTTGTTCCTCACGAATGAAGCCACTAGCTATCAGTTTATTGACTTTGGCTTCGATCACATCCATGATGCCCGGGCGGAAGCGTCGTTGCTGTTGTTTGACTGGCTTTGCATCTGGCCGAATGTTGAGCTTGTGAAGAGCAACATCGGGGTTTAGTCCCGGCATATCTTCATAGATCCAGGAGAACACATCAATATATTCTTTGACAAGTTCCAATAGTGATTCTCGCTCTTCATCAGTCAAATTCTTGCTTTAAAAGATGGGTTTTGGGGAGGATTCATCACCGAGATCAACTTGTACGACCTCATCCTCGGTGGAAGGCTCTCTTTGTTCGAACCGCTTTTTCCATTGCGCATCTAGTTGTTATGCCCATGGCTCTAGCTCAAGAAGTTCAGGAATATCTTCTTCTTCTTCGTAGGCATCGACAAGTGCCATATTGACGGACCAGACTTGCCTTAGCATGTCCCCGATGCTGATATCCGATTCGGAAGTGGGTGATCTGGTTGAGTGTGAGTGCCAGTCGTATTTTTTGTCTGAGCTTTCGGGTGTTGTTACAGGTGTGACATAACCTAGCCCACGTCTGGTCTTGTTATAGTAATCTCATGGTTTCCCAGCCGGGATCGGCGATTGTAAGGGTAACCGCCGTCCAGTTCCGTAGTTCAAGTCTGGTGTAGTTCCCAGATCATATCCTTGTTTTTGCATAAGGTACTTGGATTGGGAACTATACAGATAAAGGGACAATCTCCCGGTGTTGGGTTCGAGCTCAACTTCTTCCATCTTGAAGGGCTGTGGGTTATTCTTTCGGTCGAAGATGATTGGATGGTCCCCTCCCTCGATTATGCGGTAAGCATCTTCCACGGGAGTGAGTTGATTTGCGGTGTAAACATTTGTCACCTGTGTGTGTAGGTGAGTGCCTATACCATGCTCCATAGCATACATTGTACAGAGCTTATTTAGCTCGATGTAGTTCAAAGGTAGCCCTTTATTGATGAAGTAAGGTATCTTTTCTAACGGGATTACATCATCTGAGGATGGAACATCAGTATGGGCAGCCACATATTTGTCCAATTCTGGTTCTTCGGCCACCCCCTGTATAAATGAAGACTGAGAGGATGACTTGGGCAACTTGATCATCAGGGGTTCTGCTGGTGGAGCAGAACGTGGAGTCGTTGGCAGACTAACGACACCCAGTTTGGTACTTGATGCTGGACGGGGAGTTGTTGGCTCGCTAGAAGCTCCCAACTTTGCATCGGGGTGACGATTCTTCTTGGGAAAATGTATCGTCATTGGCTTGTCGGAGGGATTGTGCTTCTCCGTTTATGGCTGGCCGACTCTAGGCAGTCTGATTGTCAGTGGCTCCGTTGTGGGTCTTGGCGCTTGGCCGGACCTTGGCCGTCGGATTATCATTTTCCTCTCTTGTGCCGAGAGGCTGACTGCATCCTTATGCAGAGCGGCCGTAAGGGGTACGATCTTGCCAGGTTTACGAACTTGGAGGTGGATCGTCAGAGGTTCTTCTGATCCTGTGGCTGTCTCAGTTCGAGCTTGCACATCTCCTTTACCAAGGTGTCTCATCAACTTTTCGTATAAGCAGGAGTCTGAGTAGTAGGATTCGATCCTTCTGAAAGGATGGATGTCGGCAAATTCTGTCCTCACGAAACCGTATTTATCGATGTACTTGAAGCACTGGTGCAGTGTAGAAGGCACGATCATGTAATTGTGAATCCAAGGGCGCCCTAGGAGGATATTGTAAGAAGTGTCCGCATCTATGACATAACATATCATTTCTGACTAATGATCGCCAATTTGGCACTTCAAGCGAATCTTCCCAATCTGGTAGCTCCTGCCCGAATTGAAACTGCTGATGGCGGTGCTTGTTGGCGTCAGACGATGCATAGAAATACGGAAATGATGTAACAGACCCTTCGGGATGATGCTTATGGAAGAACCAGGATCAATGTGCATTCGATCTACCTTTACGTCACCGATGTATCCAGTGTAATATAACGGACGATCGTGCATGTTAGTTTTGATGAGCATATCCTGTAGTGTGAAGACAATATTGGACATCGCTCCTGTGCAAGCGCTATCTTGGAGATTTACAGGCGGGCTCTTTCCCGTGAGATTGACCTGAGTTAGATATACGTCGGCATTCTGGAGTGCATCGCTTAGTGCCACGCGAACATCTTTGGAGAGTCTCAGGAGCTCGTATAATGATAATTTGGCCGGTGTGTTAGCCAATTGTGCCAAGATGTTAAAGTTGTAGGGTCTCTCTATCCCATGAGATGCCTTTTTTCGGAGGGTTTTATCAAAGCGAGTCTCCTTCGGCCTAGGCTTGTCGGTCGTCGGAGGTTGAGAAGGTCCCGGAGCATCAACAGTAGCCGGCTGATGTTCTTCGGTTGCGTTATCTGGTGTAGGTTGGGATTGTGCACCTGACCTAGTGACGACAGCTGCGGCTTCCTCGACATCTGTCGAGATTGCGTGACAGGATCTGACTTTCCTATTCTTTTTCTTGCCAATGGAGGGTGGTGTGTACTGAGTCACTTCAGATACCAAGTCTGGATGGACCCACATGACCTCTCCTCGTGACGTGGTAAGGGGTACTAGACCAGTAGCCTGATCTCGAGGAGGTAGAAGATTAGCAATCTCCATTGTCGCTCGAGGGATGGATATCACGCCGTCTTGAGCCTCCGTTGAAGGGAAGCTACCGAATTGTACTGACACCATATTGGCTGCCACGGTTACCTCTTCGAAATCAATGGCCAGAGCGTTCGAATCGATGAGATGTTGGATGTATCGCTTTAGTTGGTAGCAGTCGTGTGTAGCATGGTGGATGTAGCGATGGTAATGGCAGTACTTTGGACTCTCCATTTCTGTCGGCCGAGGTTCCCGTCTTGGTAGAGGGAGCTGAATTCTATCTCCTTGTATGAACATGTCCAAGATGGACTTGACATGGCCGTCTTTGAAGGAGTAGGTCATTTGCGGCCATTGTTTGTCTGCCGATTTTGACTCAGGTTTCTGGACTGTATCGACCACCATAGCCTGCTTGCCCTTGTTGTCCCAATTGTTGGAGACGTTACCACCGTTGTTGTTGTTGGGAGCAGTCTCTTTTGGCAAATTTTAATAAGGAGGAATCCGGATTACCGGACGGCAACTTCATCGCGGTTTGGCAAAACCGCTCAATATAGTTCCTTGTCAGCTCCTTCTCCCCTTGAACGACGTCCATGAGGGTGGACATTATAATGTCCTGTCCTACTTCGTAGAATCTCTCCAAGAACATTCGTTTGAAGCTGGAGAAGGAGTGGATGCAGTTGTCTAGCAGGTTACGGTACCAGTCGAAGGCGACTCCTTCTAATGCCCCGATGAATAATCACGTAAGGATGGCATCGTCATAGGGCAAATGGTCGGTGGTGACCTCAAAGTAAGTGATGTACCGACTCGCGGAGGTTTTGCCATCATATGGATTGATGTGGAATGGTTTATACTTTGGTGGAAAGGGAACATCTCTCCACGCAGCGGGATACGGTTATCGTATCCTGAGGTCTTGGCAGTTTTCTCGGGCATGGAACATGGCCCGGAGCTCATGGACCTCTCTTCTTACCTCCATGGCCTCGTCTGCAGCAGTAGGAGCCGACATTTCAGGAGGATTATTGCCTGGGTTCGGTGCCGCTGAGTTCGAGTCTGCATTGACCGCGGGACCCAAGTTTGTTTGGCCAGCCGTTCCTCCTTGCAGAGTAGGGAGGGCTGCTTTGATCTCGTCCACCGATTTGACCAAAGTGCAGTATGGTCTCCAGAGTATCGATGCGTTGGCGATTACTAGGACCATCTTGTTTATCGTTTGTCATGAATGATGTCCTCACATGATTAGAAGTGGAAGGGACGGTGGATGATATGCCCTCCGAATCATACCCCCTTACCGAGAAGTCATCGGGGTATATGGGGATGTTCTCCTCTTGTAAGGACTCAGAAGGAATAGTACCCCCAGCTTCAGAGCTTGCTTCATCTTGAGAGTCATGGACGTCCTTGGGGACGTCGGCACTTGTTGTATCTGATGGGAGAGTTGTTTCCCCGGGCTCGTCTCCTTGGAACATCGGGTTGTCGTGGATGTTCGGAGGAGTGCTACCCCCAGTTCCAACGACCTCCAGTAATACGGATGATAAATCTCCCACTGTAGCAGATTTTGTCTTTGAACGGGTTCCTTGGAAAACTCCGGTAGTGGACGACCGTTTAGATGACAGTTTCTTAGTCACAGTGGCTGAAATCTTCAGGCTGGAAACATTTATCTTCTTCCCTCTCCCATCGGCAGGGATTTTCTGAGTGGAGTTGCAAGAGACGACGGGAGGCACCTCATCCCCTGAGCTCGGCTGTTGTAATCTTTGGAAGACGGACTGCCGGTCTTCTCGTACTGTCGCGTTGTTGTAACAGCAGTTGACAATAACTTGGATGAAGTGATGTTCGTGGGAGGACTCTTTGTATACCGAGGCCTCTTCTCTTTCCTAGTGCATGTAGAGGATAACCTCATGTAAGTCAGATGGGTCTGGAATAACCATGTTTGCTCCCTTGGTTTTGGGAGACTTTTGGGAACTACTCTGTCTGTTTGCCGCCGAAGGCTGGACTCGAGTGGTTCTATACAACTTCCCATCAGAGGCCCATATAACAGTATGTGGAGGGCTCGGATGGTCAGAGATCGGGACAACGGACTGAGCTTGCCAAGCTTGCGCTGCCCTAGACTTCTTCACTCTAGTGCGTGAGGGCACATAGTAGGAAGAGTCTAAGTGGCGTTGCAGAGAGTCAGACATATTTTTTCGGGAGCATAAGAGATCAGGACCATAGGAGAGGCGATCGAAGACTGAGGCTAAGTCACGTGGAGCAGACAGCATGCGACTGGAATCAACAGTCTTCATGCGGCTGGCAATCGTAGCCGCATGGGCTTTCTTCATGCGGCTGGAAGTCTCGGCCGCATAAGTATTCTTCACACGGCTGGAAATCTTGGCCGTATGGGTGTTCTGCATCTGGCTGACAGTTGCGGCCGCATGAACATCATGCATGCGGCTGACAAGTTTAGCCGCATGACTGTTCAGCCTGTGACTAGTACCTTTGTTCGGCTTCTTTCTGGAGCACATAGAATCACTTTTTGTCCCTGCAAGTCCAGCATCGTAGTGCTTTTCTTTGTCGGACTTGGGGACAGCAGAGTCCTCTATGGCTTGAAGTGGGGCCGCATGAGAGTTGCCTTCGCCGTCTTGGGCAGCAGAGAGTATTTCGTCCAGAGCTTGGGGAGGAGCAAATGATTTTGGCCTCCACTCCTTGCAATCCTTATTTGTGCGGGTTCGCTTCTGGACCGGGCCAGCGCCCCCGTCGGAGAGCATTTCTTCAAACGCCTGTTGGTCGAAGCGGACGACCATCTTCTGTTGTGTGGAGCCAAGTTTGGCTGCATCCGATTGCGTCACCAACTTCTCAGCCGTGGAGAAGTTTGTCCCCAGCAGAGTCGCCATCGTGTTTGCCATTGATTATAAAAGAACAGAACAATTATATCGGAGGACTGGACTTTTACTTCACAATACAAACTCGCTCATACAAAGAAAGCCTAGGGACGAAAGCCTAGGTACAGCAATCTAAGTACAATTGTTTAGTTTTTCTGGGGGGGTGACGGTAGAAGCTCGGAAAAGCGATGGCAGCTCTGTCTTACTCCTTGGACGATCGGATGCAGCCTTGGCTCTGGTGAAGAAATGCTCTTGGACGTGTGGGGAGACTCTCTTGTGCCTTGGTTGCTAGATCTCTGGATGTATCTGTAGTGCTCTCTATTTTCTCTTCTCTGCTTCTCTCTTGTCGTCCTCCATTTGCAAGGGAATAGCACCTTGCTATTTATAGGAGTGGGTGTGATAATTAGGGTTTGCCAATCATTGCCTCCTTCAGAAGTCGTCGGTTAAGGATCAATGATCTGGGCCGTTCATCTTGAATATAATAAATTTTGGACAATTAATGTGATTGCATCAAATCTTTGTGGGCAATAAATGTTGATTTGTGATAGCCTGCCACGTGTCCAATTTGCTTGATTTGATTTGATTTGGGCAATTATGACGATCGCAACAAATCTGATTTTGTTGGGATTTGTTAGCACCCATAATTCCAGGAAAGATAAGACTGCCACGTGTCTCAATTGTAGCAAAGAGCGCCACGTGTCTCAATTGGACTGTCCTAGCCGAGCCGCATATGGGGGTCCTCTCAGCCGCATGAGACATACAGCCGCATGAGGATGGGCAGCCGCATAAGGATGGATAGCCGCACGTAGATGGGCAGCCGCATGGGGATAGGCAGCCGCATGCGGAGGGCAGCCACATGGGGATAGGCAGCCGCATGCAGATGGACAGCCGCATGGAGATAGGCAGCCGCATGCAGATGGGCAGCCGTATGGAGATAGGCAGCCGCATTGGGATATGGACAGGCAACCGCATGGGGATATGGACAGGCAGTCGCATGGAGTGGCCTCGGGACTTGGTAGATTTTGCCAGCTATAAGGAGATTTTTTTTCCTCTTTCCTAGGATCACGCCATCATGTCAGAGTCATTATTGCATCCTTATGTCAGAGCTGTCATAGCTGTTATTTGTCAGAGCAGCCGTCAGGGCATTAAATGCAGCCGAATGCAGAGAAGAACTATTGAAGGCCACGTGGCTTCTTTATGAGCCGTATGGATCTATCCGAGCCGCATGGACCCCTAAGCCGCATGGACTCCTGAGCCGCATGGAGATCCTGAGCCGCATGGGGATCCCTCTGTCGGAGCCGCATAGGTATTTCTTTATTCTTTTCCATGCTTCTACAGTACTCCTTCCCTCACCACCTCGACTCTTTATTGATACATGTCTCATATTTGTATAGGTAAAAAGATTTAGAGTTAATATACATATTTTAGTTTCTATTAAGTATTATTTTTAGATATTGTAGGTTTTATTTTTTATTTTTATTGCTAATTAAGGTTATGGTAGGATATTTAGAGTTAGGTCTAGCTATTTAGGTAAAATAGTTATAGTTAAGTATAAAGAAGAATGTAATTAGATAGCACTACGAAAACTTACATAGGCTTTGGTCGCCCTAGCATCTACAAGCTTTTCATCCTTCTTTTGCTTATGGGTATGCTCAAAAACTTTGGGAAAGTCGACGATGTTCGGGTCTCCGCCTGTCCTGGCGACCTCCTCGCACTGTAACAATTAAACATCAATTAATAACTAAATATTAAAATTAAACAATTGAAGAAATAACAAATAAAAATACTCACCATCCATCGATAATGTTCTGAAATTGGGATGGATCTACTCGTGTGATAACTACCCTTAGCATAGATAGCCTTTGTCTTACCGCACTTGGCCTTATAGGTCGGAGTGTCCATTTTCTTCTTCAGCTCCTCCCAAAATTCTTCTTTCAACCACTCGTTGCTATGATCTCCAGGGAGTATAGCCAATGCCTTCTCCTTGTTGTTTATATCCCTTAACCTTTTGATGGCGATGGACTTGTAACACTTCTAGATTGCCTGCTCTCTGTGCTTCGGCCACTAGTACAACTTCTGTAAATAATAGAAAATAAAAACAAATGAGCAAATATTTAAGAAATATTGTAGACAAAGTCGATATTATTTAGGCATACCCGAAGCATTTCTAGCCAAATAAATTATCTATCAAGTGGGATGTCCCCGAAGTTCAGATAGGGACCATGGAACTGACGATGCATCAAGTCGCCCAAATCTCTACAAACCTGGAGCAGAAAGAACCTGTAATAAGTAAATAATGTACCATTAGAAAATTAAAAAAATGAATAAATATGTATACTTACAATTATATATTTACGTCGCTCCATCGGCCCACAGCTCGGGACGAGTGATACTGGCTGGCCACTCTAGTAGAGTATGAGGGTCTGTATATCCTGGTCGAAGTATATACACTACATGGTCCAACCCTAGGTCATGATATGGATTCGTCCCAGTATGAGCGCTATGTGTAGTCTCCGGTGTAGAAGTCGGATAAGTTGAACCAGTGGGAGCACCAGCACCAGTAGGAGTAGTATTGAGGGAATATTAGGGCTAGCTCTGCCTACATATGAACGAGTGAATAGCAGAGATAACCCATCCTCCTCATCAATGAAGTCGTCCTCACTAACTCCTCTGTGATCTGCAACTGGAGTAGTGGAAGAATGAGAAGTGCGGGATGAAGATCCTCGACGTCATCCATGGCCTCGTCCCGCCATATACAAATGTAAAAGAAATAAAAAATAGTGTGATGATAAAAATAATCAATGCAAATCTAATAGAAATAAAAAAAATAGTATAATGATACACAGAAAGTAATGATGTGATATGCTAGAAAAAATACTATCGATATGTCATGATACTACTGAAAATAGTTTGATGAAATAAATAATACGTACTAATCTTCTTCATCTTCTGATTCATCTTCTGATACATCTTCATCTTCCGAATTATCTTCATTTTCTACTTCTTCATTTTCACTATTACTTTCACCTTCACCTTTATCTTTCAACTATTCTTCCTCTCGTCTGATACGTCCATTTCAGAGTCCTCCTCTACATGAGGTAAGTCGTCTATGTCAAGCACTTCGTCAACTATATCATCCACTACAGTAACATCAACCTCCACATTGTCAATAACAACTAAACTCATATATGTTGGTTAAAGCAAGACTACCTCATCCTCTTGGTATGCTAGATCTCTAATATTATATATGTTTCTTGCTATAGCCCACCAATCACAAGTAGTGCATCGTCGACTAGGATAACTCATATAGTACACTTGGACCATTTGACTAGCCAACACAAATGGTTCCAAACCTCCATATCTTTTTCTATGTTTTATATCAACAAATTCAAACTGTTTGTCAATTCTCCATCCTTGCTTGGGTGTTGAGTCGAACCAATCACATTTAAACAACACAATTTTGGTATCAAAGAGTAATCCAGCTTTATGATATCTCTTAGAATACCCTAGTAGTCAAATTCTGGATCGACATCGTAGACTGAAACCCTTACACAAACTCCAAAATTCTTTATATAATTAGCCTCCTCATCGACAAATGAGTGATTGATATGCTTATTAGTGGTTCTAAATTTAAAGCCATTGTTGGTATATCCATCCCAACACAATGCCCTCTTACTTAGGTAGCTAGTGCTCGAAGTCTTTCTTTCTGCAACTATGTACCAGGACAAAAAAATACCTAAAACATCACATATCATAACGTCATTAGACAAAGATTGGTCAAATTATTGAATCCATAATGGTTAATAATTTTAATCCTTACATAATTATGGAACCACAATAAAAAATTTCTATCAACCTCTCTAGCAAGATCATCAGCATAAATGTTGGGCCTCTTCATTTTTATCTCAGCTCTAAAAGTATTATGATAATAACAAGAAAAGTTAGAGAACTTATTTTACAAGTATATAACAAAATTGAAATATATAGCAAAATTTTGTCACTTACTTCTCTATATCATCCATCTCATTTATACCACTATTTAGGCATATATACTGATGAGCAGATTCAAACTCATCGTCCTCCAACCGTTGTAAGTTAGAAGCAGTTGTAGGCTTGCCACCAACATTGAAGATAGTACGGATTCTACTATTTGGTACATCGACCCTACCTTTATTATTTCTTGGTGCTCTATTTCGATTTGTTCTGATATGAGTATCAAAGTAGATTGAACAGAAGTTTGAGACATCCTCAATAATACATGCTTCACATATCGAACGTTCTACGTGAGCCTTATTGCCCACCTTCTTCTTCAGATGATGTCGATATCTATAAATAGTATATTAAATATTAGAATTGTTTGAATAAAAAATTATTTGTACTAGATAATTAATTATTTTATACCTCTCAAATGGATATATCTATCGATAATGGACGGGAGCACCGATACGTGCTTCGTATGCAAGATGAATTGACAAATGTTTCATACTATCAAAAAAGCTGGGGGGACACCCTTTATAACTTGCACAATATTAGTACAATCTTCTACTCAAGTTCCAACATATGTTGCACCATCAAATATAGATAACTCGGGAGCGGAGTCCATACTTGAGAAGGCAATATCTCGCTTAAAGCGATAGAAAGTAATCTATGAACATGTGGCAATCATAACTTTTTATCTCTATCAGTTTATGTTCTTTGGGATCGACATATCTTGCCAGATTCGACACGTAATCATCAGAAAATTTCAACTTTGAAATCCAGTTACATATTATCAATTTATCATTCCAACATAATGTAAATGGTACTAAGGGCTTAACCCAGCTGCCATTGGATCTTCATATTAGATGCAACTCTGGACGCCTGCAAATAATTTTCAAGTCCTATTTTGCTTTGGGATTTTCTTTTATTTTTTTCTTTATTTCCATCACCGTATTGAAGATGTTGTCGAATGCATTTTTCTCAATATGCATGACATCAAGATTATGTCTTATAAGCTTGTCCTTTCCATAAGGCAAGTCCCAAAAGATACGTCGCTTCGTCCAATTATGACTATGTCTGAATCCTTCTAAGTGGTGGTCCGATCTCGAATCTTCCATTACAGTCGGTAAATCCTCTACCTCTGCCTAAACTACATCTTCTGTCAATCTCAACAGGGTGTAATGCCCCAGTCCCGAAATACTTAGGACTAAGTACGTAGGCATGCCAGCTACATACATACGAAATATACTCTAATATGTGGAATCCTAGTATGTATACATAAGCTGTAAAATGTAGTAATTCATGAAAACTAGTCTCATCCACAATAAGAAAATAACTGTATAATAAAAACCAACTCTGAATTTATCAGTTGTACAAAAGTCGGGTGGAGACAGATCTACTACCAACCATTTAAATGAGAAGAACAATACAAGAAAATAATAGATAAAAATAGTATTGGACGATCCAAGAGCAAGCCCCCTCGATAGAAAGGGAAGACCACGATCTTGGATAGAGCACCTGCGAATAGACATGACTGCACACACCTGGAGAGATCACCAGGTCCTCGGAGGGACGTAACATGATACATAAAGAACATGTCATATAAACTGTGATATATAATAAATGAAAAGGAAGATGCATGCAATAGGGTGCCTAACCGTTCTACAGTAATAATACAGTTAAGAACAAACTTTTGACGCATGGGTACTCTGGCTACAGAAGAACCGGTATGATCCCTCAGGGATACCAGGGACCTCAAAGCATAACATCCTTCGAATGTTAGAGGCCAGCATGATCAGGAGTAGGAAAGTGCATACGTGGCCCATACATTAAGGAACTGTTCTCCCCACCCAATATCTAGTAGGAAAGTGCATACGTGGCCCATACATTAAGGAACTGTTCTCCCCACCCAATATATATATATCTATATATATATATAAATATATATATATATATATATATTTTAAAAATATATATATATATATATACATTTTTTAATATATATATATATATATATATATATATATATATATATATATATATATATATATATATATATATATATTATATATATATATTAAATATATATATTAAATATATATATATATATTATATATATATTAAATATATATATATATATATTATATAAGATATATATATATATATATATATATATATATATATATATATATATATATATATATATATATATATATATATATATTCTTATATATATAATATAATAATATATATAATAATAAAAATATATATATATATAATCCAATATAAATTTTTATAAGTCCCAAAAAATCAAAATACCCTTCCAATAATTAAATAATTAATTTGCACAATACCTTAACTGAATACGGCATTTATTTGTTATATTAGCTAGCAGCAAAAAAAATTCATACGTTAACTTTAGGTTTACTAAATTCTTTTCAAGAATTACTTCAATATTCAAAATAATACATTAAGTTAAATTTCTAAAAATAAAAATACTTTTTTTCTGAAATATTAGTACAGTACATCCTACTTATTATCTAGGTAGGCATATAATGTTGCATTTAACTTGCTTACCAAGTATTTGCAAAAAAAAATATTTTAAAGTCCAATAATTTACAATTAAAATACCTTTGAATAAAAATAAAATCGTCAAAATATTGGGGATTTTACATCCTACCCAACTTATAGTAATTTTGTCCTCGAAATTAAAAATAGTCTTAATATATATAAATATGAAATAACGAGATTTAATACAAGGGAGGGCATGTATGTTAAATCGTAATTCGGTTTTCAAAACGATAAAGAAGGTAGTTGTAAAAGTAATCCATGCTGTTATCCATATCCTACAAGATGATGTATGATTGGTTCAAGGCCCTATCCAACTTATAGAAGTTGGCTAGCCGTAGAAACCGTCATTACAAGAATTGTGGAAGGGACACTTTTCTAGGAAGAGGTACGCGAATATTGGACACTTCTGACCGCAGTCTCGGGTTCTAGGTGAGGCTCGATATTGACGTGACGTTCTTGGTCAATAACTTCCATAAAATGATTTTAATAATCTAACATCGTTCCTATCGACCATGCTTCAACAAGATAACCAGGTATTCGTTGTTCAATTATAACTAAAATATGTCGGTCCAAGGAGTTTTCCTCTTCGCCTAACATGGGTAACTGGGAGGCGAGGTTGAAGAACTTAAGGAAAGAAAAGTTCATGGTCAAGAGGTGAGAATATATAACAAGTGTAGAACCTTATTATATAATATGATTAGGTAAGTGTTTGGAATCTTTAAGTCATATTGACTAGGGTATGTGGGTTGTTGTTTGGTATCATATCGAAGGCATGTATTTGTTTAAGTGGAATTGCATATGTCATAGATGGGTTGTGTCCTATATGGATCATGGACTCTCAGTTTAGTTAGAGAAATGAGTTGATATTGTATGGTTAAGCCAAAATAGAATGAACTGAGCCTCTATGATTTGTTTTAGGGGATGAATGAGTCATACATATAGTATCATTGCAATGAGGCACAGGAATATACGTTTTTGTGAGACATGTATGTCATGTGTGTAGCTTGACTGGTCTAGTTCGTGAGTGTAAACTTTATTGGAAACAAAAGGCTAGGGTTGCATTTCAAATGTAAAAGTCACGATAGAGGTCATCAGATGGTACGGATAGGTGTGGACACTATGAACCATTGTTTTATTAGTTCAATTGAAACCAATCTATCACAATCATTTGTTGATACTTAGCGAGGCTGGTCTGAATGCTTTGGGAATTCCGTTCTTGAATTTGAAAATATGGCACGACTAAATGATAGAACGGAAGGTGAAGAATCAAGGTTGCGATCTTTTAACGCGGTTATCTAAACACACGAACAAGGGGATATGAAATGTAATTCGAAGATTGTATCTCAATATTCGAACAGGAGGAAGAACAGTTTGGATGACATCCACTTCTAAGGGATAGAGCATAATAGGTTCATGGTTCTACCCAACTAATAAAAGTTGGTTAATTATGGGAGGCACCGAAATAGAACTTCTAAGATGGTAAATTTTTAGGGAGGTGTGTAATACTATGAGATACTTTTTATCGTAGTCACAGCTCTAAGGGAACCCTAGGTAATACTTATTTTACACTGCCTATATCTTGACCATATTTTATCAAGGCAGCAGGAAAAGTCTTGTTCAAGCATAACCGAAAGCAAGTTGGTACAACAGGGTTCCATTTGTCTCGTAATACAGGTTACGAAGAGATACGATTAATGTCACATCCTGATTCGAGACACTACAGTTAAGGGACTTATAGAAAAGGTATCGGTGGACCCTATGATGAGGACTACATAATACATGTGAAGGCCTATTTCATCAAGTTTAGTGTTATAGTCCAAATATGGCGATAGGCAAGGATGGATTTAACTGAGGTTTAATAGGTTCCCTACTTTCACCTTAATCTTTTAAATCTTGGGTTTTAATCTAGGTTGGCTGAGCAAGATTCCATAATATCAACCTAAAATATTTCTATTATGATAGAGTAACCTAGAGCGGTTCTAAATCAAGTAGTAGTTCAAATTCTGAGTCGGGATGGAAAAATAGGTTATGTAAGTCATGAAGATGCGCCTTCTCTGACTTTTGTATTTTCGTAGCACAAGGGGACCAGTTGGATGCCACACTATTTGCATATGCGTAGAGGGCTTTGACTAGATCACAACCATACATTGGGCCAAAAGATTTGAGTCAATATTGGATCCCTCGTTGCAGTCAGAAGGTACATCGGTGTTATGGTAAGGGTTAGCGCTAGTCTTATTGTCCTGAAAATCGTATCATAAAAATAGAGTACAATGAGACGTGTTTGAGTGGGACATGATGTCTATTTGAAGGTGGACTCGTCTAGGTCTTGCATATGAAATTTGTTGGAAGGTAACAACTAGTATTAGGCTCTGAATATCCAAGTCACGGTAAGGGACACCAAAAGATCTATATAGAAAGTGGGAGTTCAGGAGTTACTAATTTATCATCCTAGCGAGAACTAATTTACCTTATTCAATCATAAGCTTAGTAAGTCCCCAAAATGTAGAAGGCTTACAATCTATTCACTCTAGAGACTAGGACATGGTTTTAGGAATAATGAGGTTAAAAATATTTGAGTCGCGACATCGTACCTTGACCCTTGATAATAATAAGGCATGATATGATCGATAACGTGATATGGTAGATATGAATCAAATTCAAGGATTATTCCTCGATTTCTAATAAATGGTAAACGATTGCGTACAATGACACATGAATCGAATAAATAGAATGATCCACTCGTCCATAGTATACAAGAGTTATCGATGGGGTAACGAACTCTACTGTACGTCATACGAATGTCTTCTAACGACTAAGTCGTAAACTCCTATTTGTGTTAAGCCTGACTATGGTCATAAGGGTTCTAATGGTATCATATGTCGTGCTCATGCATTGTTGTTGATAACAGTATAACACAATATGATGGAGTATTATGTTATGGATAATGGCTACGCTAGTGAACGAGTTGTTCCAAGGTTAAGTCATGTCTTAATAAATAAATTGTATAGCTTGAATAATGCATGTGGGATCCCAATATCAGGATGGGTGTCTAACACAGTCATGGTAAATACGTGTCCATACTTTGTATATTCATCTTAAGTCTGAACTATGAGGCTTGGTCTGGTAAGGGCTGGGTCAAGGCATATGGGTTGCTAGTTATGCAAAAATTAAGAAAATAATTAAAGACTCATAATAATTGGTTTCTTGAAAATAGATAGTCGTCTAGGTTGGTGTTTGACTAAGGGTATGATTCTAATCATCATCAAATTCAAGTGACTAGAAGGTCACGATAGTAGTTTTAGGGTCGAGGGGAGGACAAGTAACTCAAGACAAGGTTGTAGTTATATGGGTTGCTAGCTACACTTGTGTATACAACTATCATGGTTATAGGGAATACTCCAGTTGTGGGTGAGATCCTAGAGACATCTATATCTCCATCTACTTGAAATAATCATATGAAGAGCAAACCAAGTGCAGTAAGGTTGATCAGACCATAATACACTGATTCTGATTAGATAATATGTTAGTGGGCGTCCCCAATTACAGTAGAAACTCTATAAAATAATACACTTGGGACCACCAAAATTTATTAATTAAAAGAGTTATTAATTAATCGATAAATTAATCATTATTAATTTATATATTAATTAATATTTTATTAATTTATAGTAAAATACTTACGTAGTTTACAAACACCTTTCAAGCTTCCACTTAATTATTGTATACAATGCATGTGTATATCAAATGAAGGGCCCAATTTGAAAGAAACCTTCAATCTCCCACCTTATTATGCTTCTTGTGTTCAGTATATCACTTTATGGACATTAAAAATATTTTCAAGAAACCTTCAATTCTTGAGTCATTTTCAAGAAACCTTCATAAATCATTCATGTAATATGCTATATATAAGGAATTATTAATTTATATTTTATATGGGGTCTGAAGAAATTATCAAAAATGTATTATCTTATAATTTTAGCGAATTATTAATTTAGCACCCTATCCCCGAGTCGGGACCGGCCAAAAATATTATCTTAGAGAGTTTATTAAATAATCGAGTATTAATTTATAGAGTTTCTACTGTAACACATGTCGTGAACAAGCTTGATAAAGAATAAGCTTACAAAATTAGGCTATAAATAGCAACATCATTCATGGTAGTACAAAGTATAAGTACAGGAGAAAATGATGAAAGCAGTTATAATTAGTTCAAGTTTCATAAGGATCTAAGTCTTGTCTGGTGTTCCTGCTTATACAGTCGTCCTACTGTTTCTTGTATCAGGCCTTAGTTGACCAATATGTTATGGGCTACTAAAACTATATATTCTATATAAATATATCTTCCTATACTAGCATATATTCCGTGCTACCTAGTTATATTTTATTATTGGGTCATAAGAACACGGGGTGATAGGCCGTGAGGCATACTACTCAACTAAAAGAGTAATTTAAGAAATATAACATAGATAACTAGTATGAGTTATCTTTCTAACCTCTCTTTTAGGCAGAAAGGGATAAGTTAAGATTTACAGTAGAAAGGAATCAAGCAGAAGGAAATCAAGGTAGTCAGACGAGAGTTCGAAATTAGAATCAAGGGAGAAAATCAAGCATGTGGATGAGATACCTAGATTCTAATCCTATATGCAGGCCCGTTCGGTACAGTGACGTAACTAAAATGACAAACTAACCTGTCATGACCCGCACCCACTGTGAGGGTACGAGAACGTAACAACGCCTAGCCTACGCCACAGTATCGGCGGTAGAACGCTGTCCTAGGTCAATCATCTAACAATATAAAGATACCTGTACAGTATATACACTCCGAATGGAGGTGACATAATAGAACAGTCTCAATCACATCTAAGGCAGATACAGAATAGTAAAGGTAGATAGAGAGATCAAAAGCACAATGTAATACAAATAAGAGGAAGAAAATCTAAGTGTCTAAGATAACAACTCAAGAACATCCAGCTCAATACAAGTCTCTAATATAACAACATCTCAGAAGAACAACTGAAAATCAAATAACAATGCTGAAAGAAAACTAAAGCCCAGCTATCTAGCCTAGACTAAGGGAGTAGCATCCTGTACTGCAGCTGGGTCCTCCAGAGGGACCAGGTCGCAGGTGTCGTCTAATCCTGCTCTATAATAGGTGGTACATAGGGCCTCCTCCTCATCCTCTGTAATATTTCAACAGGTCCAGTCAGGACAGAAGCGAGTACAGTACATCTTAACAGATCATAGCAGGTTAGAAAATATAATCATGCAGTAAAGTAAGATATGTGAACTGAAGAAATATAGTATGTAAACAGAGAGAGAACTTGTTTGCCATGAAATATAAAAGAACAGAACAATTATCGGAGGACCGAACTTTTACTTCACGTTACAAACTCGCTTGTACAAAGAAAGCCTAGGGACGAAAACCTAGGTACAGCAGTCTAAGTACAATTGTTTATTTTAGATTCTGGGGGGTGACGATAGAGGCTCGGGAAGGCGACGGCAGCCCTGCCTTACTCCTTGGACGATCAGTATGCAGCCTTGGCTCCTACGAGAAGATGGTTGGCGTTGACGAAGAAATGCTCTTCTTGCTTCTCTGTTGCTCTTCTGGCTTCTCTCTCTCTCTCTGTGTGTATTCTCTCTCTGACTATAGGGGGAAGTCTCTCTGTATATACGTATTTCTCTCTGTTATTGTATCTCTCTTCAAGGGAATGGCACCTTGCTATTTATAATAGTGGGATATGATCATTAGGGTTGCCAATGATTAGCTCTTGGAGATGGCGGCGGCCCATAGATTGGTCAATCCAGGCCGTTCAGTTTTGATTGTGACAAATCCGAGCCTTTAGGTGTAGATTACACCAAATCCTATTAGCAATTAATGCTGATTGGAATAAATCTTCCTTATAATGATCTTCTGACAATTAAATTTATTCTCCTGCCACGTGTCCCAGATTATTGGGATTTGACCCAATCTTTAATGGCAGCAAATCTGAGGAATTAATCGGTTTAGGACATGTGTCCTAGGAGCTGCTGGGGGGTCTAGACCGCATGACGAGTGAGCCGCATATGAATTTGAGCCGCATATGATTAAGCCCACGTGTTAGGGCTGCCTGGGCAGTGGCCCTCACTTGAGCCCTCGAACCACAAGGGAGTAATCCTTGTGGGCCGCATAGGTACATATCCGCCTGAGCCGCATGGATATGATCCTCTTGAACCGTATAAAAAGTCCTCGCTCGAACCGCATGAGGCTTTCATGGCCTGAGCCACATAGGATAGATTCACTCTGAGCCGCATGGAAATTCTTTGCTCGAGCCGCATGAGGCTTTCTTGGCCTGAGCCGCATAGGACTCACTCTGAACCGCATGAGAAGTGAGCCGCATACGAACGCCCACGTGGCAAGGCCACGTGGCATTTTTATGGCTTTTGGGGGATTTGTGTCAGAGATCTCTTTTCTCTTCCCTAGAGATTCATCATTATGACAGAGTCATAATTACCTGCTTTTGTGTCAGGGCTGTCAACTTTTCAGAGGGGTCAGCCTTCAAAGTAATTAATGCAGCATGGATCAGAGGGGAGCACTGTCAGGTCATGTGTCTTCTGAGCCGCATGGAATGCCTCAGGCCGCATAGCTCCTTATGCCGCATGACTCCCTGAGCCGCATGAGTTTTCTGAGCCACATGGATCTTTTCTGGCCGCATGTGTCATTTTTTTTAGTATTTTCCATGCTTCTACAGGACCCCCTTCAAAGTTTTTAATTTGCAAAATTGAAATACTTTGAATAAGAAGCATGGCTGTGTTCTTCTAGCCGCATATGAAACCCTGACCGCACAGAAGTCCTGGCCGCATGGATTGTTCAGCCGTATAGGTGACTTAGCCGCAGGAGACTGTTCAGCCGCATAGCTTCTCGCCACGTGTGCAGATCTTTTAATTGCCTCAAATTCGTTTCAGTGCCGTCTTTGTAGCGGGAATCCCAAGGGTCAGCTCATTAAATCTTTCGAATTTGACGCCTTGGGTGAATCTTGGAGACGAAACCCAAGGAGTCGGTTTCGTTTTTCATGAGTCGGTCATTGGCCCACGTGTACTCCCTCTCCAGCCTTCCTATAAATAGGAGGAGTTTTGAAGAGAGAGAAGGCTTCTTTATTTTCTTTTTTCTTCCTCAGACCTTCCCTATTCTTGATTGCCCTTCCTCTCTTCGATAATTAATGGCTTCCATGAAGACCGTAGCAGCAAAGGGCAAGAAGGCGGCCTCCACTTCCGCCTCGGCCGCGGCTGATACTCCGCAGGTTGTCATACCTGAGGTCCATCCTGACGTTCGCCCTCCCACTACTGGTAAGGATAATATATAAGTTAGAGAACCCCAACTGCCATGGCTACGTCACATACTTTATGCACGAGCCTTTGTAAATCGTATGTTCTCCCTACGACTGAGCTGCGAGCCGCATAAGAAAACCGACGTGTCTGTATACGCGCCTTGTCGGCAAAGCAACATGAGTGACGCTAAACCGCATGGACTTTTATTGTACGGAGCCGCATAAGCGTTCTTCTGGGCTTGAGCCGCATGGGGCTTTTTGGGGCCGTATAAGACTTATGAGAGCTTCATGGGGCCGCATGGATGTTTTCTTGAGCCGCCTGGGGTTTGAAAGTACCCAATCAGCTCTTTTTTTATCCCTCCTTTTAACTTACTTTTCTCTGTCTGTTCTTCAGTGAGTCTGCCGGTTAACGCTGCTGGAGAGCTCTTGGTGGGTAGCGCGCAAGCTGCTCTCGGCTATAGGTATGACCATATTGTTCAGCATATGACGGACCAGTTTCCGAGCGATGAGCCTATGGCTAGATTGAATGCCATCAAGAATCAGTCTTTCCATTTTCTCAATGCTATGATGAACTCTGAGAAATATGAAGGAGAGTATTTGAAGCCTGCATTCTTTTTTGGAGACGCCTTGGTTGTAGAGAACGATCATGTTTTGGAGGTGTCGGAGGATTGGAGTTTTGTTTCTAACGGGATGGCGATCCACATCCCCCGAATGGAGCGACACTTCCCATTATCTTGGTTCAATATGCTCCCGTTGGACCGGAAGATGGGGGAGACTTTAACCCCTACCAGAGGTAGGATGTTTGTGGGGAACATCCATTATAATAACAATCTGAAGTCCGTGACTGTCGGCAAAGTGCATACTTGTCGTTCTGTGACGGGGTTGGTCCCAGGTTCTTTCCTGAATGTGGCGGGCCCTAACTTCACATTCTGTACTGCCGATACTTTTATAAATCAACTTGCTCGGAAAGGATCCTATCCCGTGGGTCGGTTGACGTTCCCTGGTTGGGTACACTCTATTCCCTCATGGATCAATCTGTCTACTTGGATCTTGTGGAAGTATGAGGTCTTTTTATGCGAGATTGGCCTTTACCACGCTATCCGAGGTACCAGTCATGGCTTGTCCATAAACAAGAAGCTGTTCATGTCTCTGCTGAAAATGTATAATTGTCGTACGGGGACCTTTTATACACCTGTAGGGGAGATGGGACTTGCGCTCCATGAGATGCACGCGGTCTCCAAGCTTCCTTGGGGGACGAAGCGTTTGAAGCGTATACTCCCACTAATGAGGAACTCGAGGATTTGGAACGACGGTATCCTGGCTTCGTGGCTCTTTACCAGGAGATATTGTGCCATTATAACACATGCCATCAAATATCCCGAAAGGATGGTAACTCAGAAAGGAATGATCCCTATACCAAGGATTGGGTGCACTATCTCTTTCCGGCAGATGCCTCAGGTCGAGTCACCTCTCGTCGCCCTCGATCTCGGGAAGCGGTTAAGGACTTGGTGTCGTCGGCTAAGAGAGTGGCCAATACCAGTGACGGATTAGGGAGCAAGACTGACACTTTCGGTTACTTTTACCAGGATACTCAAGAGCTATCCGAAAAAGCGCTTCTGGCAGGATTTTTGATGATCTGGCTACAAAATTATGTAGTCTAGGGAGGAGCCGGTTCTATTGAGAGAATTAGTCGCAACTTCATCATTCCGGCTGTGAAGTTAGGTTTACGAATCAGGCTAGCTCTCCTTCCGGTCATGGTGTGCAGCATACACCGTGGCCTTCGTACCTTCACATCCAAAGTTATTGCTCGTAACATGACCAAGGATTTTGAACGAACTGAGTTGCCCTATCACTATTTGATGGGGTGGCTGCTGTACATTACCCGTCTTTGATGAGGCCGGGCTCTGAAGACGGTGTGACTGATAATGACGCATTTATCTTCCACTATCGTGATGAGCCTTGGGAATGTGAAACCATACGGGCTTGCCGGATGGCATTGGCGAGGGCAGATAAGTATCATATCTTTGTATCCGTCCCTCGCTTTACTGCCAGGGACATAGAGACTGTACATATTGACGGTATCGCGCCCCCTCAGCTTTTGGATGGCCAGATGCTTCTATGGCTGCGTAACATTCGTTCCGCACATCTGGTGTATCGTAATCGCAATACTGTCTTTCTGGAACCTTATCTGCCTAGCAGGTTTGCCCGGCAGCTTGGATACAGCCAACTTTGTCTGGACAGCCTCAGTTCTTGTCTGGGTTATGAAGGTAGCCTTCTTGATGGTATCAGAGCTTGGCAATATTATGATTCGTTCCATACTCGTACTATTTTCTCGGTCCCTGCCATTAAGGAGTCAGTGGAGATCTTGTATATGGCGGCTTTGTATCATATCATGGCGAACAAACCCCCGGTCGGTTTTAACCCAGGTACCAGTTTTATTGTTGGTACCGGTCTGGAGGAAGGCTCTCAAGGGGCCAAGAAAAGAAAGACTAGAGCCGAAGTACTAGATTTGGACTCCGTTGCTGAGGGTGACGAAGGCAACGAGCATGGTAAAGATGAATCTATCCTTCCAGTGGCCGATGCAGAGGTGGGTCAATCGCCTGTTTTGTCAGATGAGACGTTGGAGGATCAGTCCCTCGTTGCACCTGGTCCTACTCCGAAACGTAGCAGGCAAGTTTCTTCTGTTGGCGGTATTTTTCGATCCCGGAAGCTGGTTGCAACTAGGCACCGCCCGCTAGCCATAAGAGAAAGTGGAGAAGAAGTTAACCCTGCGTCGGAGGTAATAAAACTGCTCTTGATCCCTTCTTCCTTTTTTCCTTCGAGTTTTAATTCAAATCGTCTTCGTTCTCTCTTTTAGGTGTCAGGAGAAGAAGAAGAGCTTCAAGATGTCGAG